>VXAZ01007219.1:0-100133 GCA_013399875.1 Gymnorhina tibicen
TCATTTCCTCTTATATGGTTCTTACAAAAACTTAGAAAATCTGTAATCCAAGCTCTAAGACAAATTGGAGTATTCCATGACATTATTTGGGGCCTCTAATTCCATATTTACCCTTTAGGATATTTTTTCTAATATGAAAATTCCCCATAGCTGTATTTTGGAGTACTAAAGGCATTGCTTCTGATGCTAGACACCTATTTGAGCATAAAAGGTTTTGCATGTTGAAATAAAGTCAAGATTTACTTATAGCTGCCAGCTTTTCCTGTACTGAGAAAAGCATTTTACTTCAGAAAGAAAACTTCCCTTCCCTGGGAGTTTCTTACAATTTTAGACATACTAGTGATTATTCTTCTGGAATTTCCAATTTTACTTTACTTGTCACCCACTAAAATAAACATCTTTTCCACGTGTCCAATTTTAGAATCAATGCCACCATGTAAAATATAAGATGAAATAGATAAAGAGAAAAAGTTTTCACATGGTCTTGTTTCTATTTTTCTTTGTTTCTACTGTAATAAACATATCAAGCCTGAATTATCCTTGAACAGGTGTTTTATTGTGAGGCAACCATGTTCTTCCACCACCATCTCAAAGTTCTGTCTTCATGATACGAATGAACGAGCCCATCTCTATCCCTCTACCTCTGTAGTGTGGTCCAGCTAGGATTTAAAGATGAGATTCTGATCAAACTTGTATTGCAACAAAGCAGTGAATACTGTTGGAGAAAAATTCTGGTGTAGTCTTAAAAATACGTATTTTACTAAGAGAAGGAAGAATATGAAGTTTATGATAAGGAGAATTTATTTTACCAACGGGTTGACTTATAGTATAACTAATGATAATATCTTCTTTCATTTTATATTATAAATTAATTTATAGTTATTTTCTTTGGAAGAATGAAGTTCAACAATAATTAACTAGATTGACTAGAAGTTTCACACTTGATTTTCCTTAAATCTTCTCTGAATGACCTATCCTTCTCTGCAGATATGCAAGGTGAGCTTCTAGACTCTGAAACTTGAAGCCAGACATCCTGAAAAATTAACAAAACTTGATTTGCAGCATGAGATATTAGACTAGTTTATAGGGGATCTGTGCGCCTATCACTTTTTAATAGTTAAGGGGTTTCTTTGTCAAGGACAAGTGTCTGACAGTACAAGCTTTGTGAGAAAAGATGGCACTTTTTTTTTAAAGATGAATTGCCAGTGACCTCTAGAGTGTCAGGAAGTCCTGTGAAACTGAAATGTAGTCATCACTTTAGTTTTTTCAGCACACAATAAGGATTTTTCTTGATCAGAAGTTTGGAAGATTTAAATATTCTAACATTATATCATGCAATCCTAGCATTTTGCAGTAATATTTCCATGTATCAACTGATCCATGAAAATGTTCCTATGGATGTCCTTAATTTGAGAGAGATGCTGTGACTTAGCTCAGTTCTCATACTGTGATTCAGAGACAACAGTAGAACCTATCTGTAGCTTGCACATAAACAATTGTGCATCAGTAGTGTGTAGAAAGTTGCTAGGTTAAAAAAAAAGATTATTCACTGTGCCTAATCTTGAAAGCTCACATATCTTTAGTTTAGTTTCTTTTGCTGCAGTGGAAGAAATAATATATGTGCTGAAATAACGATTATTTCTTTATGCTAGCATTAAAATATATCATAATGTTAAATTTACAGTTTGCTAGAGATGGACTTTAAGAGGTGATGTTTAGTTATTTCTGGCTGTACATTTTCTTCTATGGCTAAAAATGGTCTCCTCAAATTTTTTCAGTTGCAGGTATGAGCAGAATAGCTTAATACATCAGAAGGATGGTTTTGATTCCTTGCATAATTGATTATTTTTCAACAATAATTTAAACAACATATCAAAAAATGGAGGAAAAGAACCTAAAATGAGGCAGTTTGCTATACAAATGCCAAATTCAGTATAAACTTCATATGAAGTTCAAAATTTTAAACTTGCTCTTTCTCATCCTTTAGAGATTCTATGGCTTCATTTTGGACTCCTTACTGCTTTTAGTTTCTGCTGTTTAGAGGAATCCCAAATTTGAGGCACATGATGAAAACTTTAAAAACAGATATGAAGTTAAGGTTTTGTCAAATTTGTATACTAATTTCCTTATTTAATATGTATTCATACATTTTTACTAATAAAAATATATCCAAAGTTTGGTGTTTTTTTATGAAAATGCAAACCTAATGGCAATCATCTTTTGTCCTATTAGAAACAGAAATTTGCAGATAAAGGTCAAGCACATGGAGACACAGGTCAAGCATTCATTTTTGGAGTTATGAACTGCCTGAGCACATTATGTTGTATATGCAAAAGCTTTGCATTAATTCAGGACAAATTAAGCAGCTTTTGTGAGTCATAGAGATATTGATTGGAAGGGTCCTTCAGAGGGCATCCAGTCCATCCTGCTGCCCAAAGTTGGACTAGTCAGATCAGCTGTGGCTTTGTTTAGCCAATCATGAAAATTCCCAAGATTGAAGATTTCACAAGAGTTTGAGTATGCTGTTCCAGCTCTGCCCAGTTTTGTTGAAGGAAATTTCTTGTAAAGTAAAATCTGAATCTTCTAAACTGTCCTTTGTATATCACCTGGTACATTTAAAAAAGTTTGGCATTATCTTTGTAATGGCTCCTGAAGTAGTTATGATCTGCTATCAGATAGTACCTTAGCTTTCTCTTTGTCAGACTAATTTAGCCTAGCTGCATTAACTTTTTACTGTAGGTCATGTGCTTTAAGCCTCTGACTAATCTCCAAACTCTTGAGTTTTTACCAATCACTCTCTTAAAGTGGGAGGCAAAACACTGGGCTTAATATTGCAGATATAGCTTTACCAGCTGAGTAATAATTTCATTTGATCTGCTGCCACCACTTCTAGTATTGTTAAGTATATAGTTTTTTTTATTCAGGATGAGAACACATTACTGATCAGTAGTGCAGAATATTGTTGAGTTTCACAAGGTTTCTGTTGGCCCAGTGCTGGACTCTGTCAGGCTTCTGGATTGAAGGTCTGCTCGTTAGTGTGTCAGCTACTTTTCCTACTTTAGTATGATCCATAAATATATGGATGCATAAATTCTGTCTCACCATCAAGGCTGAGGATGAAAATATTTAACGTCAGACCCCATATTGATTTCCTAATGATCAGCTTATTACTGTCTACCAGCTGAATTTGAAGCCATTGATTCCCACCCTCTAAGCACAGTTTCCAGGCCAATTTTGAATATATATCTATTCAGTACATATTTTGTCAGCTCTCAAAACACACTGCTGTAAAAGGTGCTCTCAGAAACCTTGCTGATGTTAAAGACTGTTACACTGAGCACTGTTACATCTACCGATGGGCCATGTAGCCAGTCATTTTGTCATAGAAGACAATCAAGTTGATCAAATATAATTCAGCTTTGGTAAATCTGTATATACGTGCTCTTGATTTCCTGTTCATGCTTTACTAGAACACATGTTCTTTCCAGAGATTGATGTAAGATTCCTAGAATCTCCTTGCCCTTTTTAAAAGTTCATGTAATGTTAGCCTTTCTACAATCAGTAGGAACATCTCATCATAGTTTTTCATAGATGATACTCACCTTGCACAGACTCAGTCAGATTTTTCAGCACCCTTTGCGGAAAGTACTCTGGTCCCCTGCCCTTGAATACAGCTACTTCCTTTTACCTGTTGTTTCCCAGTATTGGTTGTCCCTCTTCTTCACAAATTATGTTGGTACATGCAGAAGCCTAGGAGTGCATCTGCTGTGGAAATTGATGCAGAAAAGATATTTAGTGCTTCTGCCTTTTCCATATTGAATTTCAGCACCACAAGATTGCTTGTGACTAATATGCCCAAAGAAGCTCTTTTGTTTACCAGTGTGCCTTACCAGTCTTAGCTTTAGCCAGAGTCTCATGGAAAAAGGTCCAATTTAGTCAGCCAGGGACTTCTAAATTAGTAGATCAAGTTCAGAAAGTTCATTAATGATCAGAAGATGAACTATAAATGGTTCCTGTATTCTAAAGATCTTCTCTAAGCATTAGCTTTTCCTTACTTTCAGTGTTAGCATACTGAACTAAATGAACCAGTTTGGCCATTGACTGCATCCAAAGAAATTTTTTTTTTATGAATATATTGTGCTTCTGAAATTTTTTGAGATTTTCATGCTATCCTTGAGATTTTTCTTTTTTTGGTGATGTATATCTATATTATATAAAACAATGAACAACTTCATAGCTATATGATGCTTCCTTTCTCTTGGGATTTACAAAGCAGATATTGTCTACTCACACTTTTAGGGGGCTTCATCTGGTAAGCTGTTTGGATCAAATGTAAGTCAGGAAATCAAACCATCCTTATTTTTCCACACTATTTTTGGTCATTTGTTCCCACAATCTGTATTTGGATTATTCTGCCAGTTCTCTCTAAAATAATAACTGCCCACAGTTCAGAGGTTCCCCTAAAACCAGCTTCCATTATCTGATTTTCTCGCTCCACGATTTTTAGTTCTCTTACATATCAGAATGCTGAGATCAGATCTCTCACAGGTCCTCCTACAGTACCTCTGGATATGTAATAGATATCATCAATTTTAGCCTGTCAAGAATCTCCCTTTGTCCTATAACATGATTCTTAAATAATTTGGGATTCTGTCAAAGAAAAAGAAAATAAAAAATAAAAACTTAAAACCCTACTGAAATTGCTGCTATGTCACCACACCGCACAAACCTTCATCAAACCCTTGCCCTATCTTTTTTCCATTTTGTCTTAGAGCTAATAATTATTTCCTGGTAATTTGCATGTCCTTTTTGAATCTTCATCATATTCACCTCATGTGCCTCATGCATCCTCCAGTGGAGGGAAGTGACACTTTACCCTTTTGTACTAAAGTTATCAAACTTTTTTTAGAGAAAGATAAATTTCAAACTGAATTCTTCTAGGTCACAGATAAAAGGCATTGGAAAAAACCTCATCATCAGAAACAAGAAGGATCTCTCCTTCGATCACTGTATGGGCCATTCCCTTAAGAGTTGGACTCCATGATCCTTGTGGGTACCTTCCAACTCAGAATAGTCTTTGATTCTGTTATTCTCTGATACTAGACAATTTTGAAAGAATTGCTGGGTTTCCATTTTTAAAACAGTATAGCTAATGACAGCAGCATATTAAAAAATTTTAATCTTGGCTATAATTTTAAGTTCCCAAGAGATGCATTTTCTTAACATTTTCTTGACAAGATCTCTATAATTGTCTTTTTTCAGTTGATCTTCCATAGAAACTGATCCCATGCTCTTCCATTTTCTTTCTTAGAGTGGTACTTTGTCATCTGCTTATCTAATTGCCTTTAGTAGGTCTCACTCACACAGCATATATGTCACAGATTTTGTAAATTATTCAATCTCACTCTGTTTATGAGTCCAGTCATATGCTTACAGTCACATACTATAAATACCAGTTTAATATCAAAACTGGTTTGGACAAGTAAAGTGGACTTCATAATGTGAGTGTTATTTATACTTTTGTAGGTGATAGGAATAATTATCGTACTTGTACAGTCTTCATAATCATTCAGACCTCTGGGATTTTTGCCTGTTACAGTTTTTTTACCATGAGTTCAGTTTTATTTGTAAAGGGTGTACTTCTTGCTCAGCATTTCCTCTTTAAATCAGTCCATAGTTAGTTAAAGGAAATATATTTCCATGTTATTTTTCTCTAAGTGTTCCTTTTTTTTTCTAATAATCAAAGAGGCTCATATTTTCTCAACACTGCTTTCTGAAGCAGATAGATGATTACAAAAATCTAATCTTGAGAAAGATATTCTTGTCTCCACAATTGCTACCTTTTAAACTTTCATAACTATATAGTCCCTGTAGCAGCTGTGCATAATTTTTTACGTTAGATAGATAATCTTTGTGTTTCATAGTTTTGAAATATGCTCCAACTCTATGATCTGCCTGGTGGCTCTTTTTCCTTAGTCACATATAAAAGCCTTTTATCCTTACATTGCAAGGGCTTTTACATCANACTGCTTTCTGAAGCAGATAGATGATTACAAAAATCTAATCTTGAGAAAGATATTCTTGTCTCCACAATTGCTACCTTTTAAACTTTCATAACTATATAGTCCCTGTAGCAGCTGTGCATAATTTTTTACGTTAGATAGATAATCTTTGTGTTTCATAGTTTTGCAATATGCTCCAACTCTATGATCTGCCTGGTGGCTCTTTTTCCTTAGTCACATATAAAAGCCTTTTATCCTTACACTACAAGGACTTTTACATCATGGGTTTTTGTTTTTTTTTTCATTTTTTCACTTTTATATCTCCCTCTTTTGTGGTGGATTCTGCAACTATTCTTTATTTCATTCTTCCACAAACATTCTTACACAAACAGGAACCATTTTTGGAATAGTTTATAGAGCTGTTATCCACTATCAAATCCTCCTTTTCTGAGATGCCTGTTTAGGTGACTGTATCATCTTTCATGTCCTCATTTCTTATTATCTATGTCTCTGTAAGGACCAGTTACTTCCCAGATTCCATCAGCTATTTTTTGCTGACACCAAACCTTTCAAACATCTAACATTTCTAACTCCCTTAAGTTAATTCTTGTTCTGGTAAGTATCAACCTTTTTAGTAGCTTTTTCCATCATAGATGCATTTGAATAGATTACCTAACAGAAGTTATTCTTTGGAATGGAATGTGTGCTCAGCCTTTTTATTTTTCTCTCTGCCTTTGTGAATTGAAGAATTGCAGCACTAAAATGGCCATCTATAAGGAAAAAAACCAGGGCTTGTTCTTTGCAAGCCAAACCCTGCAGAGAAAAATTAATTTTAGTATGTATTTTGGCAAAAATTAATGTCATTCCTTGTGGGATCAAACCCAGATTTGAAGATCCCAGCCAAGTAAATATTGATACTTTGCTTAGAGAGAGCTATGAAATAGTTTTTTTACAAGTACGTAACATATCAAAGACAAGAAAATGTCATCCATCTGAGGAGGGTCAGGTAACTACATGGCTTACAGTGTTATACAGGAAGGCTGCTATAACAAACTCTTGGGGAGTTACTGTACATTTAATCTTAAAATACTCAGAGAACTGCATTCACAGTGTAGCCAAGATCTTGTAAGTTGTGTATTTATAAAACATTTTACACTTTACAGCTGTGACAGACAAGCCTTTAAACCCGGCAAGCTGAAAATTTGGAGTGTAAGATACTGATGTCAGAGAAAGACCTGATGTATTGGCTATTTTCAGCTGTAATCAGGATTTGAAACCATAATGATATTAAAGGAAAAGAATTATCTCAATAATATACATTTATGTATTGAGTTATTCAACTTTTCCAAACTGAACCCCACTTCTCCCTTCTTCTCTCCCCCCACCCCCCAATCCTCCTCTCAGAAAAACTTAAGAAACAACAAAAAAAAACCAAGAAAAGTTTTTCTGGACTTATTTCTTGTTTTGTCTAGTACTAAGTTTCCAACACCAGATGTCAGTTTCATATGAAAAAGTACAAAACCTTTTCAAGCCAGCATTATAACTTCATAAATTATCATAGCTAAACATGTAGAAACATGTTTTTAGAAATCTTTTATTTTCTTCCACTAATTTGAGAAACACATGCCAGTTAAATGAGCAAATTCTCATATTCACCTTGTAAGTTTCATTATCTAGTAGTACGTTACATTCAGAATCTTGTTACTGGCAAAAGTACAGAGACCATGTCTATGACGTTACAATTTCACTGCAAGCTTAATTAAAATCTTAACCTACTAATCAAAATATAAACCAATGTTATTCTAGTATTTTTACAATAATCAAAATTAATATATTCCTCTTATTAATAATACTAATAGTTCCTCTTATTAATAAGAGGAAGCTTTTATTAATATTATACTACTTTTTAAATATAAAAAACATTATTCATATCTAGCCCTTTTCTCTGGTACTGTGCTCCCCCTTTCAATGCTCCCCAATTTTAATGTCAATAGTTCCAGTTTTCCTCAAGAAGAATCAGGGGTGGGAGATATTCACAGCAAACAATTTATATCCTGAGGTCTTCACTGGGAGGAATAAAGTGTTTATAATAGGGGTTTCTTTTTCAGTCTTGTAGTTGACCTTTTGACTTTTCTTCTAGGTGATTCCCTTATATTGCTTTCACATTCTTTCCTAGCTTCAATTAACATAAATAACTACTTTTAGTTACACAGTGTCCAGGTTTGTCAAATTTTTACTAGGCAGAGGTCTGAAGTTAGGTTATAAAATAGTCACTTGACCTCCTAATGACTGTTAAAAGAGATAAACCAGGTCCCACCAAAGTAGGCCCAGAGAGGGCTGAGTGTTGTGCACAGTTAGGCTAGTACATAGCCTTCAGCCTTTTACTACTAAGAGCAGAAATTTCTGGATTACATGTTTGTATGTCAGGACTGTCATATCTAAAGGAATGGAAAAAATGGACTGCTATCTATTTGTTAAAAAATGCTTCTTTTTATGTTATTGTTTGATTTTAGCTTGGGAGCAACAGTACAGTTCTCCTGCGATGAAGATTATGTGCTACAAGGTTCCAAAACTATCACCTGTCAAAGGATAGCTGAAGTTTTTGCTGCATGGAGTGATCATAGACCTGTGTGTAAAGGTAAACAAGTATTCTTACCCTCACAGTGATTTTTCCATTTTGCATCTATCCATTGTTTGATAGGCAATCCTATTAATTTTTTTGTAAATACCTGAAATTTTAATCCTAGTGCCCCCACTTTCTTAGTAAAAAAGGATTCACCTATACTGTTTTGTTTAACATAAGCTTTGTATTTCAGTATGCTTGTTTAACTAGGCAACTTACATTATGAATTTTGCTTCATAAGGAGCTGATGAAAACCTATCACATGCTAAATATTAGGGCTTATCAAGATGGATACCAAATTTGCAGTGATTTCATATAAAATCAGTAGTTCATGACGCTTCTTCATTACCCATTTTATAAACAGATGAGAAATTCTTGAATTTATAATAGATAAGTAATGGAGAAGTAAGTTTATAACTAGTTTTTACTCTGAGCAAATGGATAAAGGGCAAAAAATTCAGTAAGAGAAGAAAAGCACAAAGGAGTTCTATTGAATATATTTGATGACCTAATACAATGGCAAGTAGTATGATGAATAACTGAATCAAGGAATGAAAGTATTGTTGTGCAGGTACATATCAGATACTAATATATATAATGAAAATATTACTGTGCACAAATACACAGAAATTGTCATAACTACAACCTTTTTTTCTGGATTTCAAATTTATAGTCCTGAAAGCAAGTCTGTTGAGAATATTTCAAATTAGAATGAATAATAGACATTGGAGGTCAAAGACTTAGATTTAATTCCACTATGTAATGATATGGCTCCTTTGAGACCTTCACTATGTGGCTACACTGAGAAAAGGCAGCAAACGGAGCTCATAACTCTTCCGCATCACACAGGCAAAGGAGCTGTGCTTTACGTCCCAACTCTGCCCCAAAGGATGGACTCACATGTTCAGATGGAGCAGCAAATTGTCTAGAACACTCACTGTTTTCCCCCTTCTGACTTACTTCCCACACACAGATACAAGCTGCAAGGAGTCATACAATTTCTTTTTAAATATATAGAGAAAATATGCTTGGCATTAGTCTCACTCATGACCTTAATGTCTTCAGCTACTGATCCTAAATGAGGAGCCTTCCTCTCACCTCTCTACCCTCTACTTGTTTCCAGGTGTCTGGTATGACCTTGAACAAACTCATCACCGGAGTATTGTTTCTCTGAGGGTGGTATAAAAGTGGTATTCTTTCTAGAGGCTAATGTGAGGGAAGGAACAAGCCTTCAGCAGCAGCTGAATCTTCATGTGTTCAGTATTGATCAAATAAACATGCTTTGTGAAAGTGTAATGCAGCTCTAGATTATTCACATATCTAAGTGTAAATTTTTTATTCAATTATGCAAGATTCTCTGTCAGAGTACAGTGGAAGAAATAGTTCTTTACCTTTTGCAGTTTATGGGGTGTCATAATAATCACTGGAGAAATAGGATACGCTCATGTTTACTTGAGGTTGCTTGTCACTTTTATGTCTTCATACAGGAAAAGTTAACCAGTAGAGCATTCAGCAAAGATCTGAATATCAACGAAAGAACAATAAAAGTGTTATTGACTTCAACAGACTAGGAATTTAGTGCCTTAAAAGTGTCATTTGCAAGCACAAAGGACACAGTTTATATCCTTTGTATTATTTGTGATAGAGATTCAAGCTATGTAAATAAGAATATTTGTTTTTTATTTGACATGCTGTTGTAAATAGCCATACAGACTTTGATTTGAAAATAAATACCCTTTGTAGTCTTTAGAAATAGATAATACTGTTTTGTGTTAGTCTGACTTTTACAGGTTTCCTTTGAACTTTTTGGTGCTTCAGCCATTGGTTCAATGGTTATAAGAGAAAAAAGTGCTGACATGCCATACACCAACACATATGCACAAAAAAAGCACATATGCACAGTGATAAAAGTGATCTTCTTTTTCCTACTATTTAAATTTGTCTTTCAAGACATTAGTGAAGGTGGCATAAGTTAGTCCTTGAAGTATTTTAAAAATAAATACGCTAGTTTCTCTTACTGTAGTTATTCTTTTTGCTCCAAATACTTTACATTTTCTTTAAGATTATAACCTTAGACACAAGAGAAGGTCTATTTTATTTTGTCAGGATAACTAAACATGAATGTTCTATTCTCTTGTAAGAGGTGGTTCTATTTTTGTTCAATGGTATTTTAATTCTTCACATCTTAATTAGAGTAAGTTAGAGATTGGTTTATGAATCTGCTACATGTATTTTCTGTGTGAATTAAAAGGTGAACTTTCTTTTTGCAGTCAAAACTTGTGGATCCAATCTTCAGGGACCAGGAGGCACTTTCACATCACCCAATTTTCCATTTCAGTATGACAGCAATGCTCAGTGTGTGTGGGTCATCACAGCTATCAATACTAATAAGGTAAGTTTAACATTCTGGCTTTACTTTAAAAAAAAACAAAAACCCACAACCCAAAAAACCCCCACCCCTCCCCAGCCAAAAAACCTTAAACCAACTGAACAAAAGCACATGTAGACCATAACATTTTTCACTAATATGATTCATCTCTACAGTCCAGCTTTTGTACTAGGTGCATTTCAGACATTTTTAAGAAATGTCTGATATCAGATGAGTATGGACAGATGATAAAACTTCTTGTTTCCCCTAAGATTGTTTTACTTTTTGTTTGCCAAGTAGATGCTATCATGTTTTTATGTTATTCTCTAAATTAGTTCCTAGAAGCAACTATCCAATGGTGTGAGGCAATGTCATGGGTCCACTAGTATTGTGTTATAACCAGAAGAGCTACTTTGTGTATAAGACTGTTTATATCATATTTGGCCTTCGACTGTGTGAGAAATCACTGAAGTTCTTGAATTCACTGTCCCTTCATGAGGACCTGTTCTGAAGATATTTATTTCATTGTCTGAACCACTGTATTAAAATCCCATATACTTTATGCCTACACTTTAAAGCAAAAGTACTGACAGTTCTGATAATGTCAGATGAGTCAAAGTACAGCAATAAAGCTAAGTTATGACACCAGTTGTCTTTAATTTCAAGAACTAGACACCTGGAAGCAATGGCTGTATTCTATTTCCAGGTGTATCATTTTGTCTGAACGGAGTGTAATAGACTTGTTTAGATGTAATAAAACATAAATTAGCTGTGCAGCTCAGGAATGTTTTATAAAAGACTATCAACATCTGGGTTTTCTGGTACAGGGGTATATTCTACCTCTAATTTCTGTTTTATATTGCCATCTGCATCACACTCCGTTAACAGATCAGACAGACCTAGAAGGTCCACTCCTTTACAACTCCTTTGAGTTCATCAGAGGACTCAGTGAAAACCTGACTACATTTCAAAAACCATTTATCAACCCTGGTGTATTTCTCACTCTAATTTTAAAAAGCCCTGTGTGGAAGACATCCTTATGTTCCCCTTTGGTAGAAGAAAAAAGGATGTTTATACAAATGATTAGAATTTGATAATGAAGATTATAAATGCGTTTGTGGGGGAGGTTGTTCATTTAATCCTTGTTCCAAGGACTGCTAATCCAATTTATCCAATTTATAAGTCATAAAAAAAGTGTCATAAGTCCTTGAAAAATGATGCAGTCTCTGTTCCACAGATGGGAAAAAAGTTCAAAAGTAATAGTTAAGATCCATTTCTCATCCCAAAGAATTTTCATATTTTTATTTCTTTTATTAAAAATTATTTGTGAGCAAGGTGAAATCTGTGTACACATCTAGAATTTCTGAAAGTTTTGTCAAATGTGCCAGCTGATAGAATTTATTATCATACTATTTGAGGAAATGAAAGAGAGCTACTACACTTTGAACAAGTTCTCTAAATGGCCTGAAAATCGCCACTGAGCAGTTGAATGAATTTAAGACCCATATGTCCATATTTTGCATTAAATGGTTTCCTTTCTTAAATGCACCAAGGGCATGTCTACATAACAAAAAAAGCCAAATAAGATTTTAGACATTCTACTAACCATAGAAGCAAAACTTTAAGCTCACAAACTGGTCCATATGTACTGGCAAGTCACAGGAGAGTGCAGGTTTAAGATATTAATGACTTGGACATTGTTGTGGAGTACACTCTGCTGGTGATATTCGTGTCTTAATGCTGCCTTCTTCCTTCCTCCCTGCCAATTCACAAGATGGTGATGCAGTGTTATTTTCAAAACCTCAGAACTTTGTTTTTGCCAAAAATATTTTTACAAGAATATTCAAAATCATTATTCCTCAGTATTATTTTCCTTACAAATTTTCAGTTTCTGCATTCAAAGAACTGCAGAAAATTAAATGACCAAATGCTTTGTCTCTGGTTGTCAGTGTGGTTGACAGAGTTACAGAACGATTGAGGCTGGAATGAATCTCCGGAAATTCTATAGTTGAACTCCACTGTTCAAGCAGAGCCACCTAGAGGCAGGTGCCCAGACAGTCTTGGAATATCTCAGAAGATGCTGACTCCATAACCTCTCTGGGCTAGTGCTCAGTCACCCCTACAGGGAAAAAGTGTTTCCTGATGATCAGAAAGAACCTCCTGTGTTTTAGTCTGTGCCCATTGCCTCCAGTTCTGTCACTGGGCACCACTGAAAAGAGTTTGGTTTCATCTTCTTTACATCCTCCCATCAGGAGTTTATAGATGTTGAGATTCAGTGGTCCTCTTCTTCTTTAGGGTAAGAAGCCCAGCTGTCTCAACCTTATATGAAAGAAGTTCCAAACCCTTAATCTTCTTAGTGCCCCTTCACTTGACTCTTTCCAGTAGCTGCATATCTTGCTTGCACTGGGCAAGTGCAGTTTTTTTCCTTTCTCTCAAAACACTTGAAAGAACAAGTTATTCTGTATATAAAAATTCCAATTCTAATGAAAATAAACTTGACCCTCTCTTTAGTCAGAGATCATGCCTGCTATAGTTCAAATAAAATGTGCTTAAGTGTTATTTTACACTGATTCTTTTGTCCCTGAAACTGTAAATACTGCAAAATAGCCTATGACCATAGCATGAAAACTGTTCTAGTACCTGAATGATAACACCATATAAGCATACACACAGTTTTAATACTTGGGGATGAATCAGAACTCATAGGTTTAACCTCTGCTGGTTCAGTAAAATACTTCAGTGTATGCTTCAGTTTTATTTGATCAGTATATGTGTTTTGATTTTATTTACAAAGTAAGGTTTCAGTAATAGCGATGGCTGTAGGGGTGACTTCTCTAGGAAGAGATCAGAAGTTGCCCCCATATCAGACAGACAGTTCTAGCTGGCTCCCAAACAGATCCACTACAGAACACAGCTGAGCAAATCAGACAAGCTGGTGGCAACTCTGTGATAACTTATTTGAGTAAGGGCAAAAAACGCTGTACAACAGCAGCTGAAGAGCTGAAGGAGATGAATAAGAATACCCAAGAGAAATAACCCCACAAACACCACAGGCAGAGCAGAAGGAGTGGGAGAAGGTGCTCCAGGTGCTGGAGCAGGGATTCCCTTGGAGCCTCTGGAGAGTGCCATTGACGCAGGTTCTCCCACCACTGAGGTCCATGGTGGAGCAGAAATCCACCTGCGGTCTGTGCAGGACCAGTGTCTGAAGAGGTGGGTGTGCCTGAAGGAAGCTGTGAACCCATGGACAGCCCAAGGGGGAGCAGGTTTCTGGCAGGACCTGTGACCCCATATGAGGACCATACTGAAACAGATTTTGAAGAACTGCAGCTTGTGGGAGAGACCCATGTTGGAGAAGGGTGCGAAGATCTATTTCCTGTGGGAGGGCTGTGACCCTGGAGCAGGGAAAGAGCACAGGGAGGAAGGAGCAACACAGATGAATTGTTACAAACTGACTGCAGCCCTTATTTCTTGTTCCCCTTTGTCACTTTGGGAGAGAGGAGGGGGCAGAAGAGTCAGGAAAAAAAAGTGAATTTGAGCCCGTGAAGAAAGGTGTTGGGACAACAGTGGGTTTAGTTTTGTTATTTGTCACTTTCTTAGTCTATTTTTAATTGTCAGTAAATAAAATTAATTTTCCCTAAATTGAGTTTGTTTTGCTCATGACAGTAATTAGTGAGCAATCCCCCTGTCCTTATCTTGACTCACGGGCTTTTTTGTCGTGTTTTTTCATTCTGTCCTGCTGAGGGGTAGCGATGGAGTGATTTGGTGAGCCTCTGGCAGCCAGCCAAAGTTAAATTACTACACCTTGCGTATTTATCTGTCTCTGCATGTATTTAAATACTGTGAAGATACAGTACAAGAGTGAAAACAATAATTAAGAACAGGTCACTTATTTAAAATTAAATATGAACTTTTAGATAAGGCCAAAAGCAAGAATACCTGTTTGTTGATGGTACATTAGCATTATACCATGAATAAGAATGCAAAGAAGCAGTGTTAGGTTAAGCAAGTAATTTTATTTCAAAGCATAAGTTGGACACTCTTTTTGAACTTCTGTAATATACCACTGAAATTTCTATACTCTGAGTTAGAGTCATCATGGATAGATTGTAATGCTAGGACCTATATTATAATAGCTTCAACATTACCCAGAAAATACTGTTCTTTGCATGGTATTGGTTGGAATAATTATAACTCTTTGATATTGCAATGAAATGCAGATACACAGGAATTACGGAGTTTTTAAACTAAGGAATAGATGAAAGGTTTACAATGTTATCTGTAACAACATTCAGATATGTTTATAGTTTTCAGCAAAGGTGTCTAGCATTGATTAGAAGAACCTAAACTTGTTGAGGTTAGAAGAAAAGGAGATCATTTTACAAGTTAGATCAACTTGTTTTTATGATATATTGAGGAACTTGCATGCATAAAGTCTTTGATTATATCGTCAGTGGTTTAATGTGTTTAGTTTTGATTCATGCTAATGTTGCCTTACTGTTCTGAACACAATACTGCTGGCCTTGCATGACTGCTAGAAGGCATACTAATTGGGAGAAATAATGGGCAAAACAAGTATTAAACCATGTTATGAAGTAGAATGATAGCAGAGAATTTGCATCGTAATTGAAGTGAAAGGTCCAGGGGTGGATTTTTGTAATTTGTCCTTTTGTTCTGTGTTATGATGATGTTATTTTTGGATTTTGGTGTAGGGAACTTCTTCCTTCTTTTTAGTTTAGTTGGGTTTTCTTTTTTGTTGTTCTAAGTGAAGATTGTATGTTGCATGTGGATTTTAATGGTGGTTTGTGCCTTGAAGTAAAAAACTTCCATCTCCTTCCCAGTGCATTTTTTTTGTACTTCTTTTCTCCTAAAAAGTTAAAACCTCTTTTCCTTTCATTGTTTTATAGGAAAAAAAAAAAGGAAGGAAGGACTAAAAAATGATGGATTTTAAATTACATGCCAGGCTAAAATACCAGTGAAATCTGAATTAGGGCTAAAGTTAACCAGAGTTCAAGTCTTATGAATTATACTTGCTGATTTTTTCTAATCCACAGTGACAGAAACACTGTGGAAAGTGTCAGTGCTAGAATGACAGACTTTCTGACAGATCTCAGCCACATTCACACCACATATCATTCATCACCAAGTATCAAGAAGGCGAAAAATAAGCAAAAGGGTTCCCCAAAAAGAAAAAAAAAAAAAAAAAACAACACCAAGCTGGTTTTTTTTTTCAGAATTGTAAGAAGAAATCAAATATGTGAGCTGACTGCTAAATTTAGATGGATTGGAAAACTAGGTCCTGGTCTGTTAATTTTATATGACAGGAATTTTAAAAAAAGAAATTTTACGTGTATGTTATCTTTCATTTGTGACCATCATATTCTAAATTTTATATTGAGCGCATTTCAAGCATAAAAGTCTTCTTACTGCTTGCATTAATTCTTTAAAATGCATTCTTTAGAATATAGGTTTTTGTAAGTTTGACAGTGTCCACATTCTTAACCTTTTATCTATTTCATTTGGAAATAATTTTGAAATCAAGAATGACATGCCTGAGATCTGTCATGTAGCTGACTTTTGATTTTGGCTTTAGGATTTTTTTCATTATTATTTTTGCAAAGGTTTTTTAGGTTTTGGAGTTTTTTTGTTCATTTCATTTGTTAGGGTTTTTTGTGGATGTCAGTTATCTGTTAGGAAATCTATAATCTGAATTTTGTTGCAATGACAGAGCTTACTGAAAATTTATAACATCTTTTTCCAATTGCTGTAGTCCTTTACTTTCTAAGAAACCTTTGAAATAATTCAAAGTATCTGGGAAACTCCTCACGTGACATTTTCTGCAAGTCTAGAGAATTATACTGAGGGAATAATTCGTGACTATTACTGAAATAATATTAAATATGGTTGTCATTTAATTGTTTTGTATTAAAATAGTCTTTTAAAATATGTTTTTACATTCCATTCTTCCCTTCCTCCTTCCTCATGTCATTAAGTTGCTGTTTTCTTCCTGAAAAAAAAGAATCTTTTAACTTCTGAGGTTTTTTTCCTCTTAGGCCAAGCCAAAAATAAGCAAAACAAATTCAGCAAGGTGCTGAGTATTTACGTTTAATTCTCCACAGCTGTTTTATTTTGTTAACCATGTCAAAACTGTCAGTGGAACATTTCCTAAGCTTGCTGTTATGCAAGCCATCCATACTTAATCAGGTTAACAGTATAAATCTCAAGCAGGCAGGGTGCTTCAGCATGAATTCAAAAATTCATTTCATGAAGTTTCTTCTGGTCAGGCTGATGGAACAAATGACACAGCACCTCTTTTTGCAAGGTGATGTCTCAAACTTGGCTTTTCCTAAGCCTAGTATGAAGCTGTACTGTGGGTGTTACAGTCAGTGAAATGAATATAAAGTATGAGCATACTTAAACTCACTCTAAACTCTATATTTTAACCATAATTATGTTCTTCATTCATGCAGATTAAAAAGGCTGTTGTTGTATTTATCAATAGTAGATAATGCATTTTTATCTTATATGAAACTAGAAAGTGTAAATATATGTCAGTTCTGTTCAGAATACAATAAATTTATTTGTAGTGTTGGCTACACTATTCTTCCATATTGTTCATATACATTTTGATCCAGTTAAAATATCTGAGTCACATATATACTACAGTTAAAAAATCTTAGAAATACGTGTGGACAGAGGGGAAATTCTCTCAGCAGAATAAGAGTGTAGAAGGGAATACAGCTATTCCTATGATAGGAAGTTAACAGGTTTGGCTGTGAGGGAACAGAATAAATTGTTGAATAAGAGAATTTGGAGTCAGGAGGTATGTGCAGTTGTAGAGGGATAAATGGCTTGTCGTTCCATCCTGAAATTTTGCTATAGGTTTTCATTACGAAAGGAGGACAGGTTCATTATCTTAATTATCGTAAATTTTTTTTCCTGCCATGTCTGTGACTATAGGAGTGATGTTTCACACTCTGAAAATATGACCTACCACTAGGGAATGTGCGAGATTGTACTTACTGCAATAGCTCAAACAAAAGCAATTATTTCTCTTTGAGCCATTAGCAATATTAGATTCTAGCTGTTGCCTGTATTTCAACTATTAACTCCACCTTTTGATAAAACTTTTGATAAAATTAAATGTCAAATCTGAATTTTGGTTCTGTTTGACTTTCTGTAAGTTCCTAAATTGGGTCTCAGTTATGTCTCCCACCAATTTTGAATGCAAACATTTTCTCTTATTTTTACTTATCATGAATATGCACAACCAAGCTAGAACTTTTAAAAAGATATATGCATATGACTAAGAGACTTTGATAGGAAATTTCCAAGGCTGGCACTGTGAGCATTTGAGATGTTTCAGTCATTTTGTTTGATTAATTTTTGGCACAGAGACTTGTCACTTTTCTCCATGGTTGAGTTCACTTGGTTGCTCTTGTGAGTGATCTTCACACGATATTGTTCTGCTCAATATATATCTTTTTTGTGATACTCGACTGGGAAATAGAGCTGATAGTAGCTTGTTTGTTTGTTTCTCTGTTTTCTATGAAGGGACTCCTTCAAAGGCTCATGGCACCATTCTATGGTGTGTTAATCTTGGCTGCCAGATGCCCACCAGGCTGTTCTGTAATGCTCCCTCCTCAACAGGACAGGGGCAGAAAATATGAAGGAAAAGCTCACAGGTGAAGATAAGGACAGGGAGATCATTCACTAGTTATTTTCATATGCAAAGCAGACTCAACTTGGAGAAATTAATTAAGTTTACTGCCAATTAAATTAGAATAGAATAGTTACAATAGTTAAAATCTAAATCAGCACTTTCCCCTCATCCTGCAGTGCCTCTGCTCCCAAAACCTTACGATGTAAACCCAATACACATTCAGAGTGCGAACTGAAGGTTTGCACTGAGACTTAAGTCACAGTGTGATTCCTGTGTTTCTGTCCCTTTCAGGATATGTGGTGCCCATCAGGTGAGGCTGACATCAGTTAGTGACCTCTCTGCTTTCTTTTGGAACAGATGGCTTACCCTCTGCGGGATTAAAAAGGATTTCTATGCTGGATGCAAGGATATCCTTTCTGGGTAACTTCTGAAAGGAAGAACTGGAGCAGGGGCAAGTCAATTTGAAGTCCTCAGTCCCTTCCTATAATTGCAATCATCTTGCTATTTGAGAATAATAATTTTTTTTCTCTTTGTAAACTCTGACACAGCTTAGTTTTGTGAGGGAAGGATGAGCATGATTTTTTCATTGTCATTTTATAGATTAGGTGATCTTTTTCCTGCTTGTACTTATTACTACCTCTTTATAATGCTTGACCAGTCATACTTTCTTTCAGGCTATCTAGAGCATCTTCATCTGCATATCTGTGAAAGTAAAAAAAAAAAAGTTATTAGAGCAGAAGGGCACAAAAACATTCTAGAGTTTTCCTAACATAGTTCCTTTGAAAGAAGCAAAATATATTGATGGCAATACTTCACCTAATGCAGCTGAGAAGAGTATTTGCCTTCTTTGCAACAAGGGCACATTGCTGGCTCGTGTTCAACCTGGTGTCCACAAGAACCCCCATATACAATTCTGAAAAGCAGCTTTCCAGCTGGATGGCCCCCACTAGCTATTGGTATGTGGGGTAGTTCCTGCCCAGAGACTTGACTTTGTGCTTTCCTATGTTGAACTTCATGAGGTTCTTAATGGTCCATTTCTCCAGCCTGTTGATGACCCTCTTCAGGGCAGCATGACGCTCTGGTATGTTAACCATTACTCCCTTCTTGGTGTTGTGGCAAACTTGCTGAGAGTACACTCTGCCCCATCATCCAGATAACCAGTAAAGATGTTAAAGAAGACTTGTCCCAGTGTTGACCCCTGAGATACACTATGAGTTACTGGCCTTGAACTAGACTTTGTGTCGCTGATAACCATCCTCTTAGCCCAAACTTTCATCCAGTTTTCAGTCCACCTCACTGTCTGCTCAGCCACACATCAACGGCTTCTCTGTTAATATCTTGACAATGCCAAAGGCCTATATGAAGCTCAGGTAGACAATATCCACTGCTTTTCTCTTGTCTAGCAGATGAGTCATTTAATCATAGAAGTCTATCAAAGTTTGTCAAGCATGACTTCCCCTTGGTAAAGCCATGCTGACTACTCCGATAATTTTCTTGTCCTTAATTTTCCAGGAATGTTTTTCCAGGATTAGCTGCTTCATGGTAGCAGTAATATTAAATAAAATTATACCTAGTATAAATAATTTAAATAAAATGATATTTAAGTCTTACAATAAATGATTGATTCAATATATTTTCCTGCTGAAACTATTCTTCTATAATCAGATGTATGATAACACAATTATTTTGATTGAGGGACCTGCAATTCTATGGAAAATTATGAAGGTAAAGCTGATCAATCAGACAGCGGCATTTCATTAGCTTGTACCATCAGATATAAATGCACATCATTTACTTTCTGGGAAGTAGTCAAATATCCTCAGCACAAAAGCAATTAACCATTGTGAGGGCATATGAGGACACTCAGATACAAACAGGATGTGTTTTCTTCTCCTTGCCTAGTTTCACTTCTACCAGTGACAAAGGCAACCAGACACCATTAGCAGTCTTTCGGTAGCTTTTTTGTTGCTAGAGTAAACAGTGAAAAATGGAGAGGTATCTTATGAATCTTTTTCAGTGAGGTGGATTTCTTGCTGTTGCTAGTATGTTTGGATCATTCATACCATGGGGTTTTGCAAGATAATGTCTGCAGAAATAGTAGACCAAAAGCAACGTCCTGGAACTAGAAAGGTGCCAAGAATTTTCAAGTTCTGACATTTCTTCTCATGCTATCTTCTAGGTAAAAATTCTATTCCTATGGAATCTTAAATTTATGGTTACTAACCAGTTGTTTCCTTCAATGTCTAGATCAAAAATGTTATCTTTTTTTTCTAGCAGCTTAATAAAAATAAGTGAAAGTAACTGTAGTGGTTTTGTTTGCATTTCTTGCCTTCTATGAGATAAGAATTAGGAGGAATGCAAAGCAGGCTCAAAACTTTAAAGAATATAAAGAAGTTTATTAAGAGAAGTAAAAGTAAAAGGAATAATAAGGGTCAGAATAAACCTTCAGAACACTTCTCCTCCTCCCATCCTCCTCCCTCCTCCCACTTACAAAATAAAGACACAAACTTGGGATTATTTCAGTCAGTTTACCACCTCTATAATCATCTTTCATCAGTTCACTTAGGGAGAGGAGTCTCTTTTGCCCATGCTATTGGGCTTCTCCACAAGAAACAGTCTTCTCGTGGCTTCAATGTCACAGCACAGCAGCCGCCCGGGGTGGTTTTCTGCTGGCATGTGAAAAGCCCTTCCCTCGATTTACAGCTTTCCCCACAGCTGTTTTCAAGGGTTCAATCTTAGCTAACGGGGTACTATTTTAAGGATGAGCTGTTCAAGAGCAAAGGTTTTCTTCATCTATCCCTGGGATCATCTTCATCTCTAGGAACAGAGGTCTTCTTCTTCCCTGGGAGCAAGGGTCTTCACTTCGTCACTCTGTTCAGGCTGCTCATTGGATCACAGCTACTTCAATATTTGCTTATTTCAGCACCGGCATCTTTGCTTGCAGCTGCAGTTTGAATGCTCCACCCCCCATGCTTTCATGAAATTACACGGGGTTCTCTGATGTATCATAGTCCATCACCATAGCTTTACAAAAGAATTTCAGCTTCTAGATTTTGAAGCATCTCCTCTATCTCCTTTCTCTGGGCTGCAGCTCTTTCTTCTTCACTGACTTTGGTGTTACAATCATGGTGTCTATTCAGGTGCCTTTGCCTTTCCCTTTCCTCTGACCTGGGAGAGGATTGATGTCTGCAGGTTTCATTTCTTCTGGGGAACTTACAGCGTTAAAGTGGTTAATCTTACCCGGGCTCTGCAGCTGGAATTTATCTGTCTCTGGTGATCACGTGATTCTTGCTGGACAGCGGCCGGAGCTGGTCTTGGTATAAAGTTCATTTCAGCAGCCAAACCGGAGGCGGGGGCTATCCCGGCCCACACGGAGCTGCAGGCCGTGGCCCAGCCCGCCGGGCCGAGCGGGCACCCCGGTTACCTGTCCAAGGGCCAGAAGCAAGAGAGCGATTCCTGGGCTTGTTAATCTTCAAATGTGTTTTTTACAGAGGCGTGTCCAGCTTCTTAAGTGGCTTAACAGAGTTATCAATATTCAAATTAGCCAGTTGATTAGTTCTATCAAGTCTGGAGGAAGTTACAACAGCCCCTTGCAAAAAAACATCACTTCCGTGGCAGGTGGAATTTTTTTTCTTAACTAAAACACCAAGATGTGCTAACCCACGACAGTAACTTAATTTTAAGTACAACTACTAGTAATTTTTATAAGTAGAGTGTGACAGCATTTGCAAATATTAAGATATTTAATGTGAGAAAAAAATGGAAAATCCAATCTGAAATAATTGCTTAGAGGTTAATATTCTTTGTCCCAAGATAAAAGCTATCTAACAGGTTTTATTGTTCGGAACACGATAAACAGAATCTTCAGTAAAAGACAATGTGTTTGGTTAATGATTTATTTGAACTCAAAAATTTCCCTTTGGGGAAATATTGAAAGTATTGTAGAATCCTGTATTGCTCTGAATAATCAATCTCAGAAACTCGTAATGTAAATTCAAGTCAACAAAATATGTCACACTTCTATGCAAACAGAAAACTATAACATGAAAAATAAAAATATAATCTCTTTATGCACTTAATTTAGTGTATTTGTTCTCAGGACAAGGGAGGACTATCCATTTTTTTTTAGCTATTGTTGCTCCAAATTAAAGGTTTCAAAATGATATAATAATATGATAAATTTATGTAACTTAAGTACATTTCAGTTGTCTTCAGCATAGATATCCATATATAAATACCTAATCTCCCTTTATAGACAAGACAAATAGGTACTTCTAAGATGTGTTTGATCCAGTGTGAATTATCTACCTTTTGATGAAATAGATTACACGCTTGGCAGGTTTTTTCACTGTTTTTGAAGAACCCTACATCAAATATAGTTGTTTGCACTGTAGATGTCTACACTTAAATATGATGAATTTCCAAGGAAGGGAGTCAACAATAAAGTGACTCTCCATTTCAACTGGTGAGCATTTATCACGTGTAATAATAACGAGCATTTATCTTGCAGCTGCGTTTTTGCTTATGTTCCGTGAACCTCCAAGTTTTCTTCTGCCTTTTTCCCCCCCTCCCACTTTTTTCATCCAGTCTGATGCTCAAAGATTTAATTAAATTTGAATGGACAGAGGTGTTTACGATTTAGGCTGTTTGATTTTGAATTATGTTTTGTTCATATAATATGTAACTGCAAAAGAAGCCATTAAACTGTTCTTATGTCACACAACAGTTCTTAGATATGTTACATTCTTGTTTTAATTCATATTTATTTCTCAATATTATCCAATACATAGATCATTTAAGCTGTATCTTAGCTTAATACTTAACTACTCTTTTAAGGAGAAAAGATTCATTACACCTTTACAAATGTCATCATTATTTTACTGGTAGAATGTCCCATTTTATGGAGTGAAAATGTTGCTATGCATCTGAAAATATTTTTAGAGTTACATTTGCATTGGAAGATTTAGGATAACAGATGCACATGTAGAAGCACATGCAACTTTGTATCTTTACAATTCCCTGTATATGCTGAAGGTTTGGACCGGGAGAGATTTCCCAGCTTTCTGTCAGCGTCCGTGTGAAAGTCCTTGCTTTCACACGGATGCTGGCCGAAAACAGTTAGAGGTTTTTGTAAACCAGTCCCTTTATCTTTCAGGTGCATATTGTTATGCAGTTTATTGTGATACTGACTGGAGAAATATTTTGAAATGGGTGTTGTAGAGTTTAACCAGTCACTCTAAGAGGTGGATGGTCAAGGACCAATAACCTTATGCCATTCAAGCGAACTAAGTCTGTAAATTAATAAATAATTCCATTTCTTCCTGGATCGAGCCTATGTTGTTTTCTTGCCGTCCCCAGTACAACAGAGACACTTGCCCTTTACCAGTTCTGAAAAACCTATACTTGCCTCCGTTACATACCATTCTGCTTTGTATGTTTTGAAATTTTTAAAAGTAGAGTACTTCACCTGGAACACTGCTTTCCTTGAAAAATCTTGAGGGAGCTAATTTCATCAGGAACTAGATACACATATTGAACAGCTGTCTGGAAAACCTCTGGTCTGGAACACATCGTTTTGAACATGCTCTCCCTGGAAAGCTGTAGGAAGTTCTCAAGGTAGCCATCAACTATTCAATAAAACCTTTTTCCATTTTATTTCTGAGCTGGAGTTTTGCCCAAGGAGTGGGTTCTAAAGGATATATTCCAAGGCACAGAAAGAAGGTATACCTACTGAAATTTGTTAGAAATTAGATCTTTGCCCCAGAGATTCCTTTGAAAAAGTTCTTACAAAATAATTGGAGACCAAAGTACATAATTGTAATTTTCAGAAAGTTATTTTTCAAATATGACTTTTTTTTTTTTCTGTAAAGACTGGATAATAATTAGTAGTGTTACTGTCCTCTATTACTATTTGATTTCTGGGTTTATAACTTCAATTTAAATCAGACATTAAAATTTGCTCATTGCTTTTGGGTTTATAAATAGCAAGAGCAGACCTGGAGATATAGAGACTTTTGCCTTCTGTTTAGCTACCTTCGTGATGTTTTTAGGGAATAAAGACTGCACAGATCAGCATATTTTATTTCAAATAATTTGGGTTTTTATATAGTGTGTATATGGAGGAAGAGAAAATACAAGATTCCTTTTTCCTCATAGCAGTGTGTATGGAGATGTTTAATAATATCCTCTGAAACAAAATTCAAGATTTATTAGCTTGTCTCAGAACAGTTGCAGTAGTGTGATACCTGCTGGATTTATCACAAATGCTACTATAAAGACACAAAATTTTTAGGGACTACTGAATATCTTTTTTTAAAAAAGAAAATTATATTAATTATTATATTGACTAATTTTAAGATATTCTTCTCAGTTCTGAAGCTGTAAAGATACATATCTGATATCATTAGTTGACTCATTATATTTGAAATGATAGATCAAGACTGGTGGCAAACTGTCTGAGATGGAATCTTTGGAATTTTCTTCTTGTGCCTTCCAGAACCCACTTTTGATAATATAATCCTTTTATCCAGAATCTTGTAGCTCAGGCATATCACTGGTGAAATATTTTTGTTCATAGTATTGTTCCCTGATGTTATACCTTGTCATCTGAAAATATTTTGTAGTCCCTCATTTTTTCTATTCAGCTTTGAATGAGATTGTGGGGCAGTGGATAAATGCAACAAAGACATAAATATATTATAGCATGATCACTGTTTATATGCATCAATAAAACCCACGGATCTTATTTCATTTATATTAGTGCTTTAATCTTGTTCTGGGAAACTGGAAAACAAGACTTTACTGGAATGTATAGATTAAGAAAAATACTTGCCCCTGTGATTCTGATTACTATGCAGCTACTAACCAGATAAATAGCACACTTAAGTAATGCTGGTCTGATTTAAAAATATGTAGAATATAGTAATAAATCATCACATCTTTCCCTGAAGTGTTTATTCTTATGAACAACAGACTAAAAAGTGGAATTACCCTAAGGTTTTATTCTAATGTTAAACTGATTCAAGGATGCCACACAACTTTGTTTTGCCTTTTATAGATTTTTCAGAAAAATGAACAAAGACACTATTAGATACCTGGTAAAAGCAGAATTTTTGTAAAGTTTATTAAAAAGTTTTAAATTATTTATTCATCTTACCTAAATGTCGGTTTTTATTTTGAAAGGTTCCAGCACAATCAACTTTAAATGACGATATTATCAAAACACCTTTTCAGTATTCTAAAGGGAATAGCCAATATAATAAGCACTGCAAGTCTGACTGACTTTGAGTGTGTTCAAACTAAAGCTGATGTTGTAAAACAAGGACTCTGAAAACATAGCCCTAAGACTACTTATTTTCTTGCTTGTTGGCATATTTGAAGGATTTCAAGTACATTTTGTATTGTACATTGTGTGTGTACCTTGCATGTCAAAGGATGAATTTCCCTCCTTACAAAGTATAGAGGGTTTATTTTTACAGTAGCAACAACATATAAATTCTCCTGTACAGTACATATGTAATAAATTAGTTTCCTGTCTCTTCCATGTTGGATATTGACAGCTCTGCTGTTTCTCTATGTTGCTTTTGCTCTACTTGTGCAAATTCCCTTAAAACGAAATGTCTTCAATATCAGCTGACAAGCATATTTGTTAAATAAATGGCAAGTTTACCAATTCCAAAGTCTGTGCTGTAAATCATGTTAGGTTATGTTAAACCTAAGTTTGAAATGGGTTGTGTATTAACTGGGACATACAGCTTGTTTATCTTTTAATTACCTGGAGTTACGAAATACTTCGTTGATACTATAGTGTGGAGTAGCCATTAGCAACTGGTTTTAACCCTCTTCCAGCAGGGGTATGCATGGTAAACAAAATGATTTAGTGTCTCATGGAATAATATTTTAATTTTTACTGTACATAAAATATGCTTCTATTTTGTGATTGCTGTTTCTGATTTTGATTTATTAGTGTCAATTTTGTGCAAAGATGAAACATTTTCTAATTTTCAGTTGAATCAAAAATTTCTAAGAAGAAATCCTGGTAATAGACCTACAAGAATAAGATTATCCAATCTATATATTTCAAATTTCTTATAGCCAGTTGCTATAACATATTTTATTTTTTTATGTAGTCTTAAATTTTTGAGGTTATTAATGACATCACTGCTTCTTATTGTCTTAAAAATGTGACTGTTTCACAGAATATGACACAAGACAAATGTAGACTAATCTATGCTCATGTGGCTTTATAGAACTACCATTTTGGATGTCATACCTATCTCATTATCACAGTTTTAGGTGAGTTACAAAGAGAGCGAGACAAAAATCTTGTAATTAAACATCCTTTTCTGAAGAATATTAATGGAGAAAAAAACAAGTTATAAACTTTTTTTTCTAAATGTACATCTCTTTTGATTAAAAGTAAAAAAAAAAAGCTCTTTGTCTCAGAAAAGAATTTCAGAGTGTAGAAAAGAGAGAGATTATATCAGAGCAGCCAAATTACAACAGAATCATCAATAATTTGGGGATTCTCTAGAGACTAGTGGAGAGATTGAAGATGAAGCCTATTATTTGAACAAAAAATTCAAATTTGGTTATTTTTTCATGTTCCACAGTATTCCTTAATGAGAGAGATCTTTTTCAGGGGGTTCTCTTACTTTTTATTTGTGAGCATTGTTAAAAAGAAATGACAAAAATCTTACATTTCTGCAGTGAAATAAGTAAAACCTTTTTTTCTCATTCCTAATTTAAAAAAACATATCTTAAAACTTATCTTTTCCTTAACTTCTGTCTTCTCCTCTGATGAAATACACATTGCATGGGATAATGTTGATTGTGCTAAAGAAAAGCTGTTTTACCTTTCTGACACAACTTATAAAGACAGTACTTCAATTACAAAGAGACAGATGTCATGTATCAATTTAGTGGTATTCAACTAATATAAAATATCTAGGCTATTAATTTTTAAAAATATTACTGTTGCACTTACCAAAAAAAATCTGATAATGAGATTAGATTTCTTCATGTGTTTAATAGAAAACAGGATTAAGATTTCTGATTATGAATTAGTTATACAATTCTTATACTATCTTGGTTTTTTTCTTCTTATGAGTATGGTATTGATGGTTTTGCTGCAATGTCATTTCAAAATGTATTTCACTGTTAATAAGTGAAATATACCTTCAAGTTGAATTCAACTTACATTATTTGCCCATCTTTTTTTGTGAAGTCTGTACTGTTCTGATGTAACTGCACATGTAATTGCAGAGAATTTAAAAGTGGACCAAAAATGATGGGGTTTTTTTGTTTGTTTGGTTTGGGGGTTTTTGTTTTTGTTTTTGGTTGGTTGTTTTTTTTAAGTACTGAATGAAATATGTGTCAGCCTTAAATTTAGTTACAGATTTCAGTTTAAATTCTTATGCCTAGTCTTCCAAATTTTGTGGCTAGAACAGCAAAAAATATCCAGAATTTTTTTTTAACTAAGAAGATTAAGAAGATTTATGTGTGGTTTTCTCCTCTTTACTCAATTAGAGCAAATCAGCTGTTTGCCTACACAATTTTCCATGTCTTTTCCATCTGCGCTCTCTTAACTCTCTGTACTTGACTGCAGTCCCCAGGGTATGGCACACACATATACATGTACACACACGTTTGTGTACGTGAATATGCCAAACTGGCTGTTCCTCAGTGTACTTATATCACCATTTACACCTGTAAAGGAAAGTGTTTCTCCTCCCTTTGGAACAAATTGCAATCCTTGGAACATACGTCAGTTTTCCAACTTGCCCATACTGGCTTTTGCTCATAGAAACATGTCCTTTTTCAATTCCCAGAACCCCAGTGTAACAAAGTAATATGGGCTTTCAAGGACATGATAATAATCCATCAGAATGGCATCCACATCTTTAAACACAAATGCTCTCAGCTCTCAATTATAACTGTAATAAAAGACAATTTATTACAGTACTAAAATTGTTACGTATAAGTATTCTGTCATTTTTATCTATATGAAATTTTGAGGAACTAAAGACAGAGTTACCATGATTAATACGTGGGTGGAAACAATGTGATTTCTCTTTTCTTTTCTTTTCCTTTCTTTTCTTTTCTTTTCTTTTCTTTTCTTTTCTTTTCTTTTCTTTTCTTTTCTTTTCTTTTCTTTTCTTTTCTTTTCTTTTCTTTTCTTTTCTTTTCTTTTCTTTTCTTTTCTGTTCTGTTCTGTTCTGTTCTGTTCTGTTCTTTTCTTTTGGTTGAATTTTGTTCTAACTAAAAAATGCATTATTTTCTTAAAATGCAGCTGAAATTTTTATCCTTCAGCAGAAATATGCATACAGTGATTTAATTTACAGAATATTAAGAACGGCTATGCTTCTGATAGCTGTATTTTACTCAACTTCATGAAATAAGAAAATTACCTTTGATGCATCTTTATCCTACTTGAGCCAGATTATAGATGTCTGGAGTAAATCATATTCTTCACCTTCACTGCATTTACTCAGTGAGGTACAATTATTTAGTTGGTATTTGAAGACAGTGGTATTGCACAAAATGCAGTTAATTATCTTGCCCTTTGAGTATATAGTAATCAAAATGTAATGCAATTACCCAGAACTGTAATAAACATGTAACAATTACATAAATAAGTGAAATTGTGGCGCTTTGAGGAGGTCAGCAGAATGATGATACCTAAAAGTTATTATAATTCATATTTCATGATCCAAACCTTTGGTGTTAATTGCACTAATTTATTGTGAAATACGCTAAACTTACGTGCAATTATTAATTGGAAGATTGCTTTTATTTACTCTGCTGAAAAGCTTAATTTACAGACTCACCTCTCTAGTAGATTTATTTATGTCTAAAGTATATTTGCTTATTTTCTTTTGTAGGTTATTCAGATAAATTTTGAAGAATTTGATCTGGAGATTGGCTATGACACGCTGACAATTGGTGATGGAGGAGAAGTGGGTGATCCTAAAACTGTGCTTCAAGTGTAAGTTTTTTGAATTTACACTTTGTATGCATTGAAGAATGTCATTAATGTGTTTTGATGAGACTAAATAATTATTAGAATCAGGTAAATCTGAACAAAAACTAATCTCACTGAGCTTCTAAAATTACTAAAGGTGACAGTTTAAATACATTGTTATGTGTTGACTGTTCTGAAGTCAGAAAGAGATGACCTAGACATCACAAAAGAAAAAAATGAGCTAGAATCAGAAGTTTGAAGGACATGTTGTGGACATTCATGTGTAGACATGTAAATTTTAGGGACTATTGTGCTCCCTTTGCGTGTTCTCAAATTAAAAATGTATAAGAACATAATTGAAAATAGATATACAGGCAACTTGTGCACAAACTTTTAGAGTCTCCTAGTAAGGTTAGCATGACAAAAGATGTACTATAGCATCTTGACCTTAATTTGTTTATTGACTATTATGCATAAGTCAAAAGAGCAAGTTAACATAGGGAAGAAAATGACTACAGAGAAAGGCTGAATAGGGGGTTACCTAAACCACATATTGCAAACCAGCATTGAGTATTGATGAGATTTTTATCATTGAAGGACATTTTTCTAGAATGTGTGAGCCCAGGTACATAGATATATAATATTCTTAACCATCACTGATTCACTTCAGAATCCATATTTCTCAAATACTTAGCTTGTGGCAATAATACTAACAACTGTCTCAAGAAGACAAATTCAGAATTTTATTACTTAGTTTGTAAAATTTCCAAGACAGCGTTATAAGTCAGTGATTCTGTTCTTTCCACTGTCACTTGAAAATATGCAGAACACTGTAATTAGGCCTTACTTATAATTTATAATTTTATGTAAGTCTAGTTCTAGTCTAAATAAATCAATATCATGTAGGAGAAATTAATGTCTCTTAAAGTACATTGGATTTATTTTTTCAAATCTGAGTCAATTTTTATTTAAAAAAAAAAAGTTATCTAATCCTTAAAAACCATACTTTTCTTGTAAGGGATTGTCTGCTATTTAGAAAATATTTTTTAAAGACCAAATGATATTTAGCTGTTAATTTTAAATAAACTGACCTTTCAGCAAGTACCTGATATTATCATTAGTTCAAATGAGTTAGTAATTGAAACATGGATAAGAATGTGGTACAAGTTTAGTACAAAATATATTTAATCAAAAAACAAAATAATAAAAAGTTAGGATTTCTTAGAATTATATTCTCTGCATTATGTTTATTGGAAATGTATTAAAACTATTTTATATATTTTAGTTTTCTATTTTTCACCATAAGAATGACATCAAGAATTAGTTTAATTTGAGTGCACTAAACCCAAGATTTGGCTCTTTTTCTGTCCTAATTTCACCTCATTAATATTAGTAACTGCAAAACTTCGAACAGAACATATATTTCTTCTAAGATTTACAGATTTTTCTAATTAATTCCCCTTTAGATTTATCATCCAGAGGATAGATTATCTGACCTTCTATTTTTAGTTGGTTTTTTAATTATTCTATCCTTTCTGTTTTATTCTATTTTGTTTAATATCTTTATCAATGGTCTGGACAAGGGGTTTGAGTTCACCCTCATTCAGTTTGCAGATGACACCAAGTTGGACAGGAGTGTCAGTCTGCTGGAGGGTAAACACAGAGCTGAAGCTCCCAGGTCTGTAGTTCCCCGTATCTTCCTTTCTCTCAGGAGCGATGTTTCCCTCCTTCCAGTAACCATGTGACTGCCATGACTTTTCAAATGATGGAGAGGGGCCTGGCAACAGCATCAGCTAGTTTCTTTATGATCCTGGGATGCATGTCATCAGGCCCCATAGACTTGTGACTTCTCAGTGTCATCACTGCTCTTTGCTTACGGTGAGAGTGACCTCTCTGCCCCAACTCCCATGTAGAGGATCAAGGACTTGAGAGAAATGGGAAGCCTGACAACCATTGAAGACTGAGGCAAAGAACTCACTGAAGTACCTCAGCCTTCTCCATATCTGTTGTCACCAGCTGTCCCCTCTCACTTAGAGGGGAAACACTCTCTTTGGCCTTATTTTTATGACCAGTGCCAGAAGGATTGGACATTGTTCCAGTGTCAGCCATTGGAAGAGGCTGTCCAGGGTGGTGTTGGAGTCACCATCCCTGGAGGTGTTCAGACATGTGGATGTGGTGTTTAAGGACATGGTTTAGTGGTGGACTTGGCAGTGTTGGTTTAACCATTGTACTTGATGATCTTAAAGTTCTTTTGCAACCTAAATATCTGATTCTAGGATTATCAATGAAAAGACCGTCATTTGGCCAGGTATTTATGGTGCAATTGCTTTAGGGTAATTCAGTCTCTTAGTGGATTGTAGATGAGTTAATTGCTACTCCTAATAAATTTGAGAAGTGTGGAAGTACTGTAATTTCTACTTTTTAAGCAGTACCAATCATTCAAAAAATATTGCTGATAATGCTGGAATTTAGTTTCAGTTATTCTTAGATTACTAAACAATACTGAATATTCTCTCAAGTGGAAAGAACCTTTATTAAGTGCCAATTCCTAAGTTCTTATTAAAGTTTAACTAAATTATTACTGAATTACAGTAACGCATTAAGGCAAAGCACAATAATATTTTAAATTTTGAGTCATGTGGTAGAATAATCTGTCCAGATTGTATTTCATTGAAGATGTTAGCTTTTTATAAAAGTATTTCTGATGATATACCTTAGGTTGGGGAGAAATGATGGAATTACCCTAATAAAATTTTCATATAAATAAAGAATCCTGAGTATTTTTTTTTCATTAAAAAAGTTAATTAGAATTGTCAAGTGTTAACATATGATAAGAGAATCTGTTCTGTAAATAACCACGTAATTAATTTTAAAGAATTATTACTATGAAGATCCTGGAAAAGCAAAAAGACCATTAATTTATGGGGGTTTAATATTAAGTTACATTATATGATAACCCACAAGTTTATTATTTTTGTTTACCAGTAGAATGATTATTCTCTGATCAGAAGTATCAGTGGTGAAGTTATTAGGATTAAAACGCATAAAAAAATTACATGGAAGATGGAAGATAATTGAGTACTGTAAAAACCGTGTAAGCCTTTTCTCCTGTGAACCATTAAGACTTTGTCTGAGATATGATGCATAGCAAATAAATCAGCTGTTGTATCATTTAATTTTTGGATTTTAAATTTTAAAATAATTATCTTTCCCCCAGAAAACTGCTGAAGAACACTGGTTTAAATATGCCTGGTTTACATGTTAATAATGTGAAAACATTTATCTTCCAATTTATCAGAGTTAATCAGGAAACCTACCCAAGTGTTTAATCTGCTAGTTTTACTGGGCACTGCTTGATGGGAAGGTTCAGAAGCAAAAACTGAAGTGGCATTTCAATAGAATTATGCTTCCTAAATTGATAATTGCAGTCCTGATTATTCCTATTCTGCTGATGTTAATCACAGAAGTAGCTAAACTCCAAAGCCTTTTCAGTACTTGCCATTATGTTTCCCTGGGTGTCTATATTTCTGAGCTGTTACAGGTTCAGGAGGATGCCCATGCACAGAAAACTCAAGACACAATTAGAATTGCAAAGCAAGTCAATTTTATTAGTCACGTTAGCAATAAATACATACTGACCCCTGGATGTTGGAGAAGCCGCCGAGCAGAAGGAGATAGAGCATGGTTCCTGAGCAGGAGGGGCAGGAGGGCAGCACTCCTTCAGGGCATTCCCTGGATGAAAATGGCATGCATCATGTCATCCTCTTTCCTCCACCCCAGGACCACACCCTATATCTCCTCCTCAGGAGTGGCCAGTTTCAACATCATCTCGTGCGGGGCCAGCACACGAGATAAGGTCACATCAGCCCATGATCCTACCTCCATGCCAACAACGACTCTATTGTGTATTGTTTCTCCTTTCCCAGGATGAATCCTACCAGGTGACCGATAGATAGTTTCATTTCTAGAAGTTAGTCCCACTAACTAACAATAAAGTCTTCTGCATTATCTTGCTGATGTGCACAACTGCGGACCAAATATATCAGGCCTCAGACCTGTCTCCTATCCCTGACACAGCCTTTGATTCTGAGCCTGTATATCCATTCACCCAGCAATGTGACAGTCTGCTCCAGCCTGGTGAGCCTGGCACCAGAGTGAACTTAAACCTGATTGCTGTAATTTTTTCAGCCTGTTTGACAAGATGACTAATATGAAGTCATTCTTAGTGCTTTCCTATGGAACTAAGATTCAAGGTGGAGCAGTGTTAAGTGTTATTATCAAGGGATAGAGGGGAAGAAGGAAAAGAAATGGTGGATTCTCCCTTCATGCATCAGTCACAGCACTTTTTCAGGATGTTTGGAAGTTTCCTTTCAGCAGTTTGGTCTGACATTTGCTACAGGTGACTTTTAATACAATATCCATCTTGGCACTGGTTCCATACATTTGGAAAATTCAGTGTACAAGACATGAAACAATCTTTTAGTATACTTACTGTGTTGGCTGTGCATATGTCCAATCTCATATTGCAGGCTGTCTTCAGCAAATGGAGTGTGTTATAATCTTCTGAATATCCTCAAACCGAGTCTTCAGAGTGCTCTCTCAGGGAGAGAATATATGTCACTAGTATGTGGGAGGAGTAGTTCTGGAGTCATAGAGAAAGAGGTGGAAAAAACCCTGCTGAGTGTTGTAACTGTTAAGCTGTTTAATAAAAAGGGAGACATGATAATCACATACTTCCATTTCTACTGCTGTCAGTGTTCACTATTCAGCTCTTAAAAGGGAACGTGTACTTCCAGGAGAGGAATAGAGGTAATGAATCCAGGGTAGAGGAAGCCACATAAATGCCCAGAAGGACAGAAAGAATAATTCTCGACTGTAGAGTTTTATTATTATCTTAAATAGCTTCCTTCATATAATATTGCTTTTTCTGGACCTTATTGCTCTGTGGCCCCTTCCCAAATGTTTTGCAGGGATCCCTTTTAAGGACTTAAGGATTTTAAGGACTTAAAAAATAGAACAACAAGTGATTTTTGTTCTGTTGATTTATTCTTTCTGATTTTTTTCAAAAATGTATTTTCAAATGGTATTTTTTCCTCCTGTACTATTTAACTGGAAAGTATTTCTTGTTAAAACTATGGATTAAAAAAATATATATTTATAATTAATTTCAGGAAATAGAAATGCTGAATGTTTTGATGTATTTTTATCATAGGAATTACTCTGACACAACAGAGAGATTAATATTCCCAATGCCATAATATTCAAAATATGTACTGTCAGTCACCGGTGACAATTAAAAAACTCTGTTAGCCATTACATCAGTGTTGTTTCAGAAACATCCTGTTAATCTACGAATTTGGCAAAGACTGAACTCACTGAAGACACTTTCCCTTAGTGCAGGAATGAGCAGTTAATATGTTATTTTGGCCAGGCATTTACTTGTTCTGTTCTGGCAAGAGTCTTTCTAGTAGCTCCATCTGTGAACACAGATGTGGGAAACAGACATGAATTTTTCCTACAGCAGACTATTTAATACAGAAGGAAGCTAAAAAAGACCAGAGGGAAGAACTAAAATTAACTGTAAAATACATTTTAAATAGTCCATTTTAAGTTTCAACTAGCTTTAAAGAATGGTTAGAACTTCAAAAAATGAAAATTTTTCACTGTTATACAGTATTGTGCTTGTGATCCACTTCACAAAAATGAAAACTATCTGGAAACTTGTCAGCATTTGGTTTAAGATAATAAGCTATAACCAAATTTGAGAAAAAATTTTAGAAAAAAAAATGCCATATGACATAAAACTGCAGCTTTCACAACATTTCCTTTTTGCTATCACACTGTTCATTCAGCAAATAGAATCAACATTTAGGATTGCACTGATTAGCAGAGTTTTTGCAAACAATATTAAAATTAAAAAAAATAAAAAAACTAAAATCAAGTTTAGTTTTTTCTAGTTAATCAGCACCCTGTAACAGTAGAAGTTTTTAAAGTCTGACATTTTTTAGTTTTCTTAGTGAATGAATAGACAACATCTGAATTTGTCAAGCTGTTCTTCCTTTGTTGTAGAAGAGGTGTTATGGGGAGGTGAGAGAGAGCGGGGAACAAACAGACTTTCATAATAATGCTACCTAAAAATAATAGCTTTCTTTTAAATATGCAAGGCATGTATTCCAAAGTGGGTAGCTGCATACCAGAAAAATCAAAGAATCACTGTAGTGCCTCATTATGGTCTTCTAGTGCCTTTCATATACCTTCATGTACCTGAGTAATGGACACAGGATTGCCAGATAAGGTTAAGAATTAGGGAAGTTGCATGTCTTTCTGGAGCAGCAACTGAAAGTGAGATGAAGTATTTCAATACAACATAAGCAGCAGTTGCATGTGTTTATAGAAAACTATCAAATTTCCAGTCATAAAACTGGAAGAGTTGTCTAGCCAGCCAGTAAATAACCAATTTAATGTGAACTGAATGCAATGAATTTAAAAGCAAACATTTTAAAAATGTTTAATAGTTACAAAAAGAAAGAAATTGACTTACTTAATGCTTAATGGCCTTACAGAACTTTTTTCTATCTACAGGTTAACCGGGAGCTTCGTACCAGACTTAATTGTGAGCATGAGCAATCAGATGTGGTTGCACCTTCAAACAGATGAAAGTGTGGGCTCAATTGGTTTCAAGGTTAACTACAAAGGTAATGATACATCATTGGAAGCAAATGTAATGGTGTACCAAAAATTAGGCCAATATTATGAAATGTTTTTCTTTCATATTAGTGGATGCATTCTATTTCCAGTTCTATCCATTTTAAAAAGAGGAAAATGTAAGATGAATTGAAAAAAAAAATTTAAAAATGTTCTCTTAAGGGTCTTATGTCACATGAAGCTGCACACATTTTTTTTGATGTATTGTTACAGCAGTTGGGTTTTGGCATATAACTTTACTCTTATTTTCTGTTATTTAATATTGACAACTATTAAAATGAATTAATTCTGTGATTATTTGAAGATAAATGAGTAAAAGAAATTAATACTTCCTACATTCTTTTGAAAATTATTGCCTATCACAACATAAAAAAAACCCACTGCAAGTGAAGAATTTAAATTACTGCTAAGTTTTGAGCCAAGACAAAGAAAAACCTAATAATGTTTTTCTTTATGGACTTAAAGTGTATAATGCACTGTATAAACCATCTGTTGCTATTTGATACTTCTGGAAGAACATACAGTTTTTATAGAGCATGAACAGCAAAATCAACAAAATCTAAAGTACAACATATATATACATATATATGCATTTCTGTATTATTATAGAATTAGTCCTATTTGTTATTTTTATATTACAGTTAACACAGATGCATGTCTTTTCTTATGAGAATTTTATTAATTGCATTGTTTCTGTCTAGCACCAAAACCAGATAATAGAAAGTATGACTATTCATCAGAAAATGAGAGAGCAGAGGCAAAAGATAAACCAGGGACTGTGTGTATTAGAAATTGAGCTGATGTTGCTGAGGATTGGCAGAGGGAGTGAAGAAGCATATTGGGAATAAGCGTGCGCAATGTGACTTGCTGGATTCTTTTCTGTGCATAACTTTTCTGTAGTGTAAAGTAAAGCTCCATAATGGTATGGTATGAGTGCACTTGTGCACTCTTGATATTCAGATCTAGTGGACTAAGATAGGAAGATCTTAGTACTTTGTTGCATGCTAATCATTAAGACCTAGGATTTCCATATTCAGGCTGTTTAAAGGGGCAAGAGAATGATTAGTGCAAATAAGTTTAAAAACTTGCTAATACAGCAAAATTAGAACCATATTTGAGTGGAAAAGGATGAGTTTTACATCTGAACTCTAACTTGCAGAGCTCAAGTTGTCGATTCTTCTATTTACACGATTCTTTCCTGATAAAATTAATTTTACTTGCAACGGTTTTAGTTTGCAGAAAGGAGAGGATTATTGTCTATTCTTATATGCTATGTCTTCTTTTATTCATGAGTTACATTTATTCTTAGAAGGTATATTCTGCAAGAATAAAATTAATTGAATATGAATAGGTAGAAGGATACAGAAAGGGTGAATATTAACAACAGCATCTCCATATAATCAACTTTGTGATTGCCTGCCTAGATGCTGAATCAATTTCTCTCTTGCCTTACAATGGTACTTTACAATAATTCACTAAATAGCACTTGAATGCAGCAAGCGCTCAATGGATAGGTGCTCTGTGGTGGTGGAGGGGGGATGGGATTGCATTTTAGTTTTTCCTTTTTGTTTTGGTTTGAGTTTATTTTGTGGGTTTCCTCCCCTTGCCACCTCACACCTAATCCAGAGTATGGGATAATTTTTTAATCTAAGTTTCCTTCACTTTGATCCTTGAGAGGATGTGTTCATTAGACATATCAGAAACTGGGAAATACTCATAAAATAAAATAGGAATGGTGGCAAGGGCAAGTCAGGTTTGAAGGGGTTGCTATTTCTGTTGTTTTTAAAACTTTATTATTCAAGTCCTTTCTAGTAATGATTGGTAGGCACTGAAAACAGATGTGTACATAAGTAATATTTTGGATTAGCCGCTGTTCTGCAATTTAAGTTTTGGAATTTATGAATTGGAAATTGAGAGAAAGTCCAATGAGGTAAACTGAATATTTGCATTAGAACAGTGCATTCAAAGCTATGACATAACACTGAATTATTTACTAGAATCAAAAAATTGCAAAGAATTTTCCCTTTTTAGAGAATTTGTAGAAATACTTAAGAGAATGACGATTTCTAGAAGTCAGGGTCAAAGGACATTTCAGTTTAAGCTATTTCATTAATTCTTTAGAATGTATGCTTAACTTTCCTCTTCATCTCTTGACTAGATCAAATGTATTGCTTTGTCTTGACCCCTTCCACCACAGAAGTTCCACTATCCACTTAGACACCTAGCTAAGGCTGATACTGTATTTATTTATATTTTTTATATGTTTAGCTCTTGTAAGTTTCTCCTTACATAAAAGGTACAATTACATTAGCATTTTTCATTAGATCCAACAGTTTGATTTTTGAACTGAATCTTCTTCTGATCATTCCCACTGCCCTTGTTTTAGTTTTCATCATGGAGCAATCTTGAAAGGCACAAATTACTCTAGTTTGAGGTAACTCATAAGATGCAATTGAATAGCATCAGGGATAGCATTCCTTCAGTGCTCCTGCTGCTAACGGGCATTTCTCAGGAACTTGTAAAGGTTTTCCAAAGTAAAACTACTAAAACACAATGAAATGTATATAGATAATATGGGTACTGTACCTTTTATTGTTTCACTTTACAGATCTGCTTATGTTGGAGTTAAGTGCTTGATATGTACTTGATAAACAGTACTTACTAACAGCTAAAATACTTTACTACTAAAAGGCTTTGATGCCTAAATCTGCTTCTGTGCTTCTCAGACTCAGCTAACTAGAGGCAGTGGAGATGTTTGCCTCATCCCATCAAAATTCATAAAGACATTCTTCAATCTAAGTGACATTTCGGTCTGATTCTGGCAGGCATTTTTAAGATTATTCCAAGTCCTACATGGAATATGACAGGAGGAACAAAAGATGATGGGATGTCATCCCCCAATGCCTTTTACCCATTGTCCCCCAAAATGGTATACTTGCTTACAGTGCAAGGTCACCTCCTTCTTGACTGGAATAAAACTGAATATGCTGCATCATTTTTAGTAATAGAAATAGACAAATTAATTTTAAATACATCTGTATTTGTCAGGTTTTAGCTGAGCAATTCTTTTAAATTTATCTTATTACAGGAACTAATAGTTGATCCTTTTTTATGTATCTGCTATTTGAGAGAATCTAGGAAGTTTTTGTGTAATAATAAAAATCTTTGTCTACTTCTACATTAAGGTGTTGCATATGGAGTTATTTTATGGTTTTAATAGCTAGATAACATTATAAATATTTAAATATTAAAAATAGATTTAAATATTTGTGACACTATTTTAAAGTAAATAAATTTTCATCATTGTTTTGAAATCCCTGTTCAGTATCCCATAAAATAAAACTACTTAAAAAGGTAGAAAAATGAATATCAGCCCACTATCCCATCAGGATTAGGCAGGAGAGAAATACAAACACTGCCTCACTAAGGATAATATTTTATCTGTTATCCTCTGTAGTATAAACTGTTTTGGGTTTTTTAAAGCTTCAAATGTATGTGTAACATTATTAAGTAAAAACACGGAATATTTAGAAATCTGAAATTTTAAGTGAATTATTTTCACATCATAATTTTAGGGATTATTTGAAAACCATAATCCTTTTTTTAGATATGAAATCAGACTTTGGTGCTTATGTAAATACCAAGTAAAACAATAAATACTGGATTATTTGCAGACTTCCCATATCAGTACTATGAAAAGAAACCACAAATTAATAGTTCTGACTGTTGACATGTTGCGTGAATACTTAGGATCATTCAATATTTCAGGAAATGGTGCCATATTGTCACAGTAACACTTCTATTCTCAAAGCCATGGTGAAGAGCAAAGTATCTAGCTAAACAGTAGTAAAGAAACAATCTCCAACACATTCAAACACTGGAACTGGTCTTCATCTATAATTGAGTAAAAAAAATCTGCACAAAACATGAGACAAACAAAATCATGGCAGATCCTTCACAGAAACGCATTTTTCTGAGATAAGATTTTGCAGAATTGTGAATTTATTTTGATTCACAAAAAATTTATAATCTAGTAAAGTAATATTATAGTTCTTGGAAAATTATATATGAGAATTTTAAGTGCAATAGCTTTCATATACACTTGTCTCCTATTGTAACTTTGGACATGCATGAAAGAATAAATCCAAGATATTTCTTATACACTTTTTCAGCATAAACACTATGACAAAATTTGTGGGATTAATGAATAATGTAAATAGTCATGGTGTAGATTAATAAGAAAAATTGCTGTAGGGAATTAAATCAGTAATGTAAACACAGCACAACACAATCCTCTATCAGCATCATGTGGGAAAGCTGAACTTGTGTTTAGGTCAGATTTGAGTCTTCTGAAACAGATAAAACTAGCCTCAGGACAGTCTAGTTCTGTTTGGTCCTGATATCACACCCTCAGTTTCTGTGCTGTGGCCAAATCTGAGAGAAATTTTTCTCTTTTGGTGTATCTGTTTTATTTTTCTCTGTTCTTTGAAACTGTTAAGTCAGTAGGTTGTCCTGATAGTTCTGCCTCCTATTAGGACAAAATCTGTTTATTAATATATCAGACATACTCCAATCTAATTGCATAGAGTTATGAAAATAAAGTTGAACGCTACATTGAAGTACAAGGATAGGTTGTAGAAGAGGATTATTTAAGATGCCAAGATAGATAGCAGTGTAGGTAAAAAGTGAATTTGAAGCAAAGTAGACTTGCTTATTCAATTTTCCACGTCAATGATCTAATTTTAGGATATGGGATTTACACTCTGACACCCAGTATTTCAGAAGATTTCTTTTTGCTTAAAGCATGACGTTCATCTTGCTTCAAGCACTATGGCTTGTGTTCCTGACTACTTGGGGTACTAGTGCACCCTGGGGTAGCCTTCTGGAGCTCGTGATCCGCATTTCATCCTATTTTCCTCGCAGTAAGCAGTGAGTTTCAGACACATCTGAGGTTTTTTGTCGCAGATGGTACAGAGATATTTTTCCATGACTAGCTACCCAACAGCCATTGCTTTTCTATTGGTGACAGAATACTGAATTATCTGAATTAGGCAGATAGTTTAATCCATTGTTAGTCCCCTAACTATGTCTAGAAACATGAATTTCAAATGTGTGAAATAAGATACATTTACTATAACACAGACTTCAGGAAGGTCTCATTTTGACAAACTGTGAAAGTAGTTTATTTATGAAACATACGCCTTCATGTTCATTCTACCAAGAAAAATGTAGCTTTAATTCTTGCTGTTCTTATTATCGGCTAATTAAAAAAACCCAACAAAAGATCAGTGAGATTGTGAACAGTTTCATTGTGTAGTTTTGGGTTTCACAAGGCAGTTGATGTGTTTCTTTAGTTAAGTGCCATGTAATTCCCCTTTTGTGAGAATGGGAAAGTGAAGCTTTTCTGCTTTCTGCACATCAAAATCAGGAATTAAATCTATGACACATTTCTCCTTTCTGAACTGTTCAGTTTTATAAATTTCAATATATATTCTCTTGTACTATTTTTACTGCTCTGATGATTTCTGTTGCCTTTCTATCCACTCTTCTCTATGTTTCTCATCATGTGCTTGTTCTCTTTGTGTGTTTCATAGTGCATTAACTAGACAGGATCATATAAATTACTTATTTAATTGGATTCTACCCCCAATTCTATTCCTTGTGTATCAAAACTTCATTTTGCAGAAAGAATGACATGCAGAGATTCACACTAATGGTGAAAATCTGTGCAAATTATTTTAATCCATGTAAGTCTCATGATTAGTTCAAATTCTTACATGCAAATACTGCTTTGTATTTTAAAAAAATTAAAGACTTCTTTTTATGCAACACTGTTAACCAACAGTTTACTAATACAGGACAAAGTTCTCTGTACTGATTCCATGTCTGCTGAAAGTTATTGCAAGTTTTATCATTCAAGATAATTTCTATTTCAGATATCTCTTGAATATATTCAGTAAAAGTGCATCCATTCCAGAAACTTGGGGCACTTTCCCTTGTTAATTAATGACAAGATGGTGATTGTTTTTGTATTTTACTCTTGAATTCTTTCTGCTTTGTTGGCCACAATTCACTACTGACTTTTTCTGACCCTACTCACTCAGTGTTATCCAAATATGTTAATAATATTTTTATCTAATTTTCAAACAATGAATTCAACATAAAATTTCCTGTTTCTAATCCCTAGATTATACGAATATGAGAACAGTTGTACAGAGGCATAATAAAGATTCATTTAACTGGTTACAACATAAGGAAAAGAGGGCAAGCAATTATATAGTGACAGTTCTACAAAATGTTTTCTTACTTCCTAACCGTTTGTGGTATAGACATTTCCTAAATCCAGTGTATTTAGAGTAAGTAAAACGTGACAGATTTTTTCATCCGTGATTTCTTCTGTTTTTCCTCTCAAGCCCACATACACTTTCAGTATTCTAAATATTTTATGGAAAGGACATTTCAGTGAAGTATTTCCTTTTGTTCACTGCAGTTCTACTAGCTTAATTGAATGTCTTTTCACTTTTTTTCCTAGAAAATACAATGTATTTAATCTTCAATTTTCTGCTTACTTGGTTTTTCAGGACCTTTCTTTATTTTTTCACAGCTAGTTGTCCTCATTACTGTTTTATGTAAGCTATCATCAGCAAGCTTTTTCATTTCACTGCTTGCCTTGTTTTCCATCTACTAATATATTGTTAAACAATAACTTTAACTACCCTGACATCTGCTGGACAAGTGACATGGCAAAGCACAAACAGTCCAGGGGGATCCTGGAAAGCATTGATGGCAGCTTTCTGACACGGGTACTGGAGGACCCCACAAGGAATGGTGTACTGCTCAACCTCATACTAATGAACTGGGAAGGCCTTTCTTGAGATGTGAAGACTGGGGGCAACCTTGGCTCTCAGTGACCATGAGATTGTGAAGTTCAATATTGGATGAGGAGGAAGCAGGGAAGCAAGTAAAATTACAGCCATAGACTTCAGGAGAGATTACTTCGATCTTTTCGGGGATGTCCTTGGAAGAATCCCATGGAAAAAGGCCCCAGAGGGAAATGGGATCCAAGAGAGTTGGTTGCTATCCAAGGATCACTTCCAACCCTGCAGAGGAACAATGCATCCTAACCAGTAAGAAACTGGACAGAGGGGACAAGAGATGTCTGTGGATAAATAAGGAACTCCTGTCATTACTCAAGCATAAGCAGGGAATACACAGGAGACAAAAGGACTACCCCCTCTGGAGGGGGACCCTGGTAACAGAGGACGCAGAGAAAGCAGAGTTATCAAATGCCTTCCTTGCATCAGTCTTCAGTGACATGAGAAGCCCTCAGGGTTCTCTGAGACAGACCAGGGTAAAGGCATCTTGGAAGGAAGACTTTTCCTTGGTGAAGGAGGATTGGGTTAGACAACACCCAAGCAAACTTGACATTCACAAGTCCATGAGCTTTGGCAGGACGCGTCCAGGAGTGCTCAGAGAGCTTCTGGACACCATAGCAAGGTCACTCACAGTCATCTTTGCAAGGTGATCAGGAGAGATGCCTGGGGACTGAAAAAAAGCAAGTTTCACCCTGATCTTCAAAAAGGGCAAGAAGGAGGACATGGGGAACTATTGGCCAGTCAGCCTCACTTCAGTGCCTGGAAAGGTGATGGAGCATCTCATTCTGAAGGCCATCTCCATTCATATGGATGACAAGAAGTATTTGATTAGAAGTATTTATCATGGATTCACTAAAGGCAAATCAGGCTTGACCAAAGATTGCCTTTTAAAATGAAACAACAGCCTGGATCAATGAGGGGAGAGCAGTGGATACTGTCTACCTTGACTTCAGCAAGGCGTTTGATGCTGTCTCTCACAAAATCCTGATAGACAAAATTGGGAAGTGTTGACTGGATGAGTGAGCAGTGAGGTGGATTGAGAACTGGTAGAATGGCAGATCCCAGAGGGTCATAATCAGTGACACTAGGTCTAGTTGAAGGTTTTTCACTAATGGTGTCCTCCAAAGTTCCATACTGGGCCCAATATTGTTTAACTTACTTATCAATGACTTGGATGAAGGGACATATGCCTCCTTGGCAAGTTTACTGATGACACAAAGCTTGGAGGAGTGGCCAACTCCCAGAGGGCTGTGAGCCCTTCAGAAGGACCTCGACAAGTTTGGAGAGATGGGCAGAAAAGAACAGTTTGAAATTCAACAAAGGCAAGTGCAGGGTCCTGCACCTGGGGAAGAATAACCCCATGGACCAGCACAGGCTGGGGGCTGCCCTGCTGGGAAGCAGCTCTGTGGAGAAGGACCTGAGCATCCTGGTAGACAACTTTTCATGAGCCAGCAATGTTCCCCTGTGACCAAGAAGGTCAAAGGAATCCTGGAGTGCATTAGGAAGAGCATTGCCACCAGGTCAGCAGAGATGATCCTGCCCCTCTACTCAGTCCTAGTGAGGCACATCTGGAGTGCTGTGTCCAGTTCTGGTGTCCTCAATGAAAAAGAGACACGGCGCTCCTGGAGCTGGTCCAGTGAAGGGCAAAAAAGATGATTAAGGGACTGGAGCATCTTCCTTAGAGGACAGGCTGAGGGAACAGAACCTGTTCAATCTTGAGTAGAGATGTTGGAGGGGGAATCTCATCAATTTCTATCAGTACCTGAAGGAAGGGTGTCAAGAGGAGGGAGCTAGGATATTCTTGGTGGTGCCAAGAAATCGGACAAGAGGCAATGGGCAGGAACTAATGCACAGGAAGTTCCACCTGAACATGAGGAAGAACTTCATTAATGGTCAGTGACCATGCACCGGAACAGATTGCCCAGGGAGCTTGTGGAGTCTCCTTCACTGGAAATATTCAAGAGCCAGGACACAATCCTGGGCAATGTGCTCTGGGATGACCCTGCTTGAGCAGGGAGGTTGGACCAGATGACTCACTGTACTCCCTTCCAGCCTTACCCGTTCTGTGATTCTGTGAAACAGATCAGATACTGAAGAAGTCCATTAGTAACTTCTCTCCTCTGGCAGAACTGATCATTTACTTTTTCCATCAGCTAACTATATTTTGAGCAAACATGCAGAAAAAGCCTGTCGTTTTATGAAAGAGTTCCTAATCTCTGTAAGACCCTTTCATTTGCGTTTCCTCTAATGCCCTTTTAGAACTGCAAATAGTATACCTACACTGGATTTCTCTCATGTCTATGCCAGCTAATCTTGCTGGAAAGTATTATATAAGCAGACTTATAATGCAGGACTTTGCTTTAAAAAAGCCATGCTGCTTTGTGGATGTCATTTTTATCCATGTGTCAGCCAAATTTAAGCTTAATTATAATTTCTACAGTCTTGTTACATCTCAGGTTTACATCTCTGTACTTTTCAGATGTCCTTTGGAACTCTTTCAGAAAATAGAAATTGTATTTGCATCTCTGTCCTACAGTACTAAAATCACTTTAAGATATTGGACATTTCTTAAACTTTTTGACCTGCACTTTGAGTCACAAGCCGAGTTCTTTTCATAGAATCATGGGTACAGAAAAATTAATTAGGTTTTGTGCTATTGCTTTATGGCAGCTAGCCAAATTGGAAATTTTTGTTCTTCTTTCAGATGGAGTACCTATGTTTTTTGATTATCAGTTGTTGGTAGTTTTTGGGGGTTATGAGAGGGCTGTTTACAAATGATCATGTGTTGTTCCTAGAAACCAAGTTCATCCAAAACTTTGATCCTTAACGTCAGAACAGGTTTGGTTGTTTGTTTGGTTGGTTGGTTTTGTTGTTGTTGTAGTTCTTTCTTGCTTGTTTGTTTTGTTGTTGTTGTTGGAATATTATCTTTTAATTACTAATTTCTTCCAGCAAGTTTTTTTACCATTTCAATCTTCAATAGTTCATCTTCATTATTAGAAAATTTCATGTTTGTTGTACTGCTGAAACAAGGAATTTCCTATCTTTATCAGGATATAAGTTTTGCATTCAGGATTGAGCAAAAAGACTGCTGCTGCTCTACTAGCCATTTTCTACCCTTAGTCAAGAGACTGCGTGCAATTTTTTGTGTACATGTGTATTTAAACACACAAAAATATACTTTTAATCTAACTAATAGTCAAATGTTACTATGTAATTTGTAATTTTAAAGTATTCAAAATTATATACTTAGTTCATAAAATTTATAGGGAAAAATATAAATCAATGTTGCATCAGATTTGATCTTTCGTAACACCTTAAATGGTATTTCTGAGTACTTAAAAGGCTATGCAGGTTACATTATAAAGAAGGTCTTAAAAATTTCATGTAGGAGAGAGTTAAAAAATTGTAACATTGTATGCAGCCAATGGAATTCAGCTTTTCAATAAATTTTTACCAGTATTTCTTGTAACTCTGTAATTTTTCAAAGCAAACATATTGGTCTCAGGTCATTTAAAACTAATAATATACTGTGTCTCTAAAAGCAGTTGCATCAGATTGCATTTGAGTGTGGGGGTTTTTGGATGTTTTTTAAAATAATTTCTGGAAGGTGTATATTTTTTGGTATTGAGAAACTTTCACTTTTCTGTTGACTTTCCCAAACTGGTGAAAATAGGTCTTCAGTCTAAAAGCAAGCTCTTAGAAAATGATATTGTATGCTTTTTCTCAATTTCACCTATCTATTTCCCAAAATATTTATTTACTGGTACTTATCGCTTCTTTTTGAATATTGAGTTTTGAATCTGATTTGGCTATTGGACTAGATGATCTCAGGTTGGACTAGGCCATCTTTAGAGGTCTCTGCCTAGCCTAACTATTCTGATTCTCCACATGTTAGTGCTGTTTAATATTATATTCTCCAAGTGTATTTAAAAATGGGGTTGTCTTCAACAAGTCAATTTAATATTCATAATTCTACTTAATTGTTTTGTTTGGTTAAAAGGCAGGGGGCATATGACTTATGATCTTTTTCTACAACACCCCTCATGTCAGTGGAGAACTGGTCAGACAAGTTTTTATTTGAAGGTGACTCCCACGACTTTTTAATTTTGTTCCATGAAATTGTAGGTCATTCGTTCTGCTTTACAATATTTAATTAAAAGCATTTAGCAATCCAAGCTTTTGTGATAGTGTTATCCATAAAGAAGCAGAAGGATTTTCACTGCTCTGACCTTAGTCTGCTGGGCAATATGAATACATTACATGTGGAAAGGTCGTCTTTTGCTATGTCCCTAAGTATTAGCTACTGCTTCAACCAGGACACTGGGCTAAATGGCTGTTACTCTGGTTTGTCCTCTGCAGTATTTCAGCGTGTATTTAACTGCAATCAATTTTGTTGTCGTATGCATTAAGCATATACATTACAAGAGACTAGCTATTTATCTTTTCTTTCAGGGTAAAAAATATACTGAAAACAACTTGTTTAAGTTAAAATTTCTTACAAGCATTTTTGAACTTAATCTCTGTAACTGAAAGCAAAAACATATACACAAATAATAAAGCAATTCATGCTTTTGGAAGATTCTCCTTCCAAAAGGGTAGAATTTAAAAGCCCAACATGATAAAATAGCAGTTATGATATCTTGACCTGAAGAGCTCTAAAAAGTGGCAGGAATATAGAGTTCTGTGTCCGTGCTTAATATCTTTCTTATCTCTGAGTGAATCTACCTCATTATTTACAGTACATAATTTTTGTGTTCTCCACCAACTGGCCATGATTCCTGACTTCAAATCTGTCTCTTTTCTCCACACATTTTACAACACTGAGAATTTGCCATGCTTGATTAGTTTCCTAATCTACTACACTTGAATTTGACTTGATAGAGGCCCCCCTCCTGGTTGCACTGCATCAATTTTCTTGCAGTGGTGAAGGTCTGTGTGTGGCAGTCTCTGGAGCTGTCTGCTTTCAGAACACTAAGATGCATTTCCTGCTACATCAGCCTGTGAAAGGGTGACAGAAATAAGATTTCCATCGGTTTGTCTACTGAAGTAACATCATGGCATAGTGGTGGCTTAATTTCTTCATCTGTTGGCATTACATGAAACAGAGGGCTAAAAATGTATCTTACTTGCTTGGATGAAGAGTGAAGCTAGTTTTTTTGGTTTGTATATTTCAGTATGTTGGGTAGCTCCAAGCAGGTCAGCACTGTATTTAAAATACAGTCAGAACCTAAAGTGTGTGTATGTATAGAGGTTTTTCAAAATGTTTCCAGAAGAAACACTCAAAAGAATAATAAATTGATTGAGATGTTGCACTTCAGTTCTCTGTTGGACTTCTGAGTTTTCCATATTACCAAGCATATACCCTGAGAATATTTTTTTTTCCTTTCTTTTTCCTCCAAGTCAATAATTAATTTCTGCAAGTGCTATTATGCTAGAAAACAACTACATCAGAGGGCCTTTTCATCATATATTTTCATGTTCTGAGAAACTTCCATTAATTACTTATATTGTATTAGAGTAGACTGTATCTTGCATTTATTGCTGGCTTTTTATTTCAGTTTGCTGTTGGTTGGCATTTTCTGTAACATATTTCCAGAGAAAATGCCTATAAGCTATAATGCTTTAGATTTGCCTGATAGTTGCAGTTAACCCCAGCAGAAAGCTAAATCCCACATGGCCACGTGCTCATACCCCTTAGAGCAGGATGGGGGAGAGAATCAAAGGGGAAAAAGTGAGATAACTCATGGACTGAGGTAGAGTTTAACAGGTAAATCAAAAGCTGCACATGGTAGGAAAACAAAGCAAGGCACTCATTTTCCACTTACCATTGTCAGGCAGATGTTTAACTACTTCCAGGAAAGCAGGGCAACGTTATGTATAATAGTTACTTGGGAATGCAAACTCTATAGCTCTGAAAGTCCCTGTGTCCCTCCTCTCAGCTCTTACTGCTGAGCCTGAGATCAAATGTCATGGGCTATCCCTTGGGTCAGTTGGGATCAGCTGTCCCAGATGTGTCCTCTCCTGCTTGTGCTGCCCCAGCCTCCTCACTGGAAGGGGGTGAGGAACAGCAAAGGGCTTAATCAGCAATCAGGGTAAAACTTGCAAGGGCAATCAAAATGCATTTGCAAGCACTGATCAGCAATAGGCAAAACATCAGTATCTTATCAATGCTATTTTCATCGCAAATCCAAAACAGCACCATGAGACTCTGTAAGGAAAACTAACACTTAACCCAAGCAAAACTATTACACCAGCTTACTATATGATGATGCTTACTTCCAAAGATGGTGTGCAGATAGTGCACTAATCATTAAATTACCTGGCATTAAATTCATTGATTATTTTTATGACCTGATGAGCCTGTATTTTCAACTGTAATTGCCAAACTTTTGGTATGATGGAATCATTGTCATATTTTGCTGGCGCTGAAGCAACAGTTTACTAAAAGCTAGTTTCTTTGTCACAGAGAACTTTATGTGAATTTCTGCTTGATGTGCTTTTTTTTGCTTTTAGAGTTTTTTTTAATTTTAATTTTTTTTAATTGAAAATTATGCAAAAGACTATACAAAGGGAGTTTTAACTTAAAGAAAAAGGCTTATTTATGCTGATAATTCGTGTTGGTTATCTGAAAAATCTATTGAATATCCTGTTTCATCATTATATTTGAAGTAAGAAATGGAATAGAAATTAAAATTTGCATTTTTAATTTAAAAATCCATAATAATCCTTTTTTTCTTTCCCCTTTCTTTTAGTCCTGTGTGGACTATTTCAATGCATAAAGTGTTTCATGACATTGAAAAATGCTAGAATAACACATTGTTGATACCCATGGTGCAAATCTGTTATTAATGTGAGATGTATAGTGTGAATCTGCATTCCTTAAAACTAAGGTAAAAATCCAATCTCTGATCTCAAGAGGATGTTTTTCTTTCTGTCTAGTCACATCAAAAAATAGACAATAACCTTTATCCTTGAATTCTAAATCTAGGCTTTTAAATTTTTTTTTAATTAAAAAAATGAAGATGGCATCTGTCTTTGCCTTTGGCTGTAGCTTTTTGTTGTTTTTTATTTAACCACTAGCAGCATGTGCAAAATGCTGAAAGATTCAATTTTATCAGAAAACAAAATATTGTACTGACTGGCCAGGGCTCCAAGGTGGTGCTAAGCTGTCTAAACACTGAGTCTTTATTTTCTCTAAGTGGCAGCTCAAAATATATATATTGTTGTTGCTGTCATTGTTATTGTTACTACATTTTGGTGTTTTAATATCTGGTCACGTCTTTTCTCATTTGCAATTAATGGATTCTCCAGATATTGTAGAAAAGTCACTACATTTATGTGAAAAGAACTGTTGGCCAGGGCCACTCTCTTCTCTCATTTACTCTCCCTTCTCTCCCCGTCCTTCTCCCTCTCTCTTTCCATCTTGTTCTCCTCTCCTTTTTTCTTTTTTACTCTCCCCTTCCTCTAGGCTGAAATATTTTGCATATTAAAACTCTTGCAAATCATGTAAAAAGTGAACTTCTGAGCTGAAGTAACACAAGATGAGAGTAGCTGATCTAAAATTCCTTGTAGCTTCAGAAATATTCATGAAGTCTGATTGAACACCTGAGAAAGTGGGTGGCAAAGTAACCCTAGGAAGCTCCAAGATGATATGACTAGGCAAATGTAACAGTTTCCCAGACAACATGCTGTGGAATTTAGTGTTTCTGATGCAGTCTTTGGTCCCATTCACTCTAAAAATACAGTGAATATTCAGAATTAATTTTATTTTCTAGAATCTCTAAGTTTAAGTGAAAGTTTCTGCACTTACAGATTCAGAAACTGACATTACTAGACTGAGACTATGATAATGTCTGAATTTGGTATTACCCGACAGAACAATTTTTAAAAGTATTTTCATGTTAATTATGACACATCTTTTAAATAGAGAGGCCACTTGTGAGAAGTAGAGAACAAATGAGTCAATTATCAATAGTAATAATAATAACAACAACAACAACAACAACAACAACAACAATAATAATAATAATATCCCATCCTCTGATGAAAACAATTAATGAAATATACCCATATAAATAATATATCTCTATTTACTTGTGTATACAAAACCAGTTGAATCCTTCTCTGGCCATCCAAAACTTGCCTAATATTATCTCATTTTTGAACTTTTTCATCTGGAAAAGGAAGGAATTCTGTAACTGTCTTTTACTTGCTCTAAGCTACCCAGTACAAGAACTGTATTGACTTAGTGGAGCAAGTCACAGGGTCATAAAGATGAGGAAAGTGCTGGAACAGCTCTCATATGAGAAGAGAGTGAGATCACTGGAGCTATTCAGACAGAACAGCAGAATGTATAGGAGCATCTTATGTATATAAGTACCTGATAGGAATGGATGAAGAAGATGGAGTCAGACTCTTCTCAGCAGTACCCAGAAGAAGGAATTGACACACATTAAAATATACTAAATTCCATCTGGGTGTAAGAAAACGCTCTTTTACTATGAGCTTGGTCAAGACCTGGGACAGGTTGTCCAGAGAGTTGGCAGAGTATCCATTCTTGGAGATCATTCAAAACTTGACCAGACATGGTCCTGTACAAACTGCTTTAAGTGACCTTGTTGAACAGGTGGGTTGGAATACATGATCTCCAGAGGTTCCATCCAACATGAATATTTCTGTGAATCTATGACTCTACTTTTAAAAATAGAATAAAATGCAAGAGGCATACTTCTTGCTTTATTAAGTGGGGGAAAAAAAAGTAATGAGAGGGTAAAAAATTTTCTCCATATGCTCTCCATGATAGCTTCCTTCTATTACCCTGTTTTTAACTTTAAGTATCACAAAACACCTCAAGTTGCAATAGAATTGTCAACTTTTATATACTATGTAATTCTGGAAATAATCTGGGGAACAAGTATTTTTTGCTTTTTTTAAGTGGGAAAAAATGAGGATTTTGAAGTATAAACTTGCACCTTTTTTATGTCATTCCTCTATAAATTATTTTAAGTTTTTCCTTGTTCTAAATTGCTTGTCATAAGACTGACAAAAAAAACATTTTATATCAATCCAGTGTCCCTTGGAGACAGTTTTCTGTGGTTTATTTTTGTCACATTGAGATCTACCAGGAAAATACCTGTTCCTTTATGGTTTGTAACAACCAGAGTTCTGTATTTTTCCTTTATCATGGAAAAAAAAATTAGACTCACTCAAGTGGGAACACCTTTCAATGTAAAAAAAAACAAACATGCACACACAGACATGTTTCTGCAGTTGAATAATCTAGAAGAATTAAGTGTATGTGCAATTTCAATTATTTTACCTGCATGAAAGTACAACTGCATCATGAAAGTAAAACTGAATGAAGTTTTAATTGTGTGGTGAAAACTTTATTAATGCTGATTGACAGGTGATGGAGACAGCTAATGAAAGAAGACCACAGCTAGACTGAGTCTTGGAACACCGTTTTGAACTCCTTATAACTGGGGCTTAGGAGAGAATCACTTGAAATAACCATGTTTTGGAAATTTGAAATTCCTTCAAGAAACTTCAGTGATGCAGAAAGGCTTTTAAGGCCTTTGTTTTAATTTCTGCAGATTATAGTTTTTTTCCTTTTTACCTGGAACTGGAGATAGTAGGGGGTCTGGGTTTTTTTTTAATGATTAACAAATATGGAAAAACATATAAAACCACAGGGTATAGTATCAATGAAATCTGCATTTTAAATTACTTGGAAAAATGTAGAGATATGAACATGTGCCTCTAAACTAACAAATCTTGATAATTGCTTTTGTTAGTCACGTCAGACTTTTCATTTGAACCGTCTGAACTGTTACAGAGACCAATTTGAGAAGAAAATGAACTTTACTAAATAGGTGTCATGACCAATATTTTAATTAAATGGTAATTAAAGAGATAGTATGACAACTTTCTCTGAGTATTAATGTAAATTACTGAACAAATGCAGAAGTTAACCTGATGAAATTAATTAGATGACATGAAACAAATGAGTTCACAAGTCAGCCTTAGAAGGTGATTTTTAGTAGGCATTCATTAATAATGGAAATTAGAAGAGCTGTTGATGATGTTATTTAAAACTCAACTGAAGTCTTGGAAACAGTCAGGGAAACAAACTGATATTATTACAAATTTAAAGAAAGAACTTCAAAATTTTTTTTGGTGAAATTTTGGACATCTTGTCCCTAAAATCATCTTCAAATGCAAAAAGTGGGGCTTGAAATTCTTCCTCTTTGAGGAGGCATTTCAGAGAGCTGATCTGAAGAAACTGAGATGATGAGAGCTGTGTCATCCAGACACAGCCAAAGGATACAAGAGCAACTCACACTTCAGTGGAGTGATACATTCAGTCTTAAGCATAAGCAAAAGACAACACAACATAAAAAGAACTAAGGGTTTCTTCTTTGTCTAAATCACATTTTAAGTCTAGCGTTCAGATTATCTAATTAACACACAGGAACCTTATTAACAATACAGATAAGATGGCACATAACCTTCCTAGTATCTGCTCTTTTTCCCTGGAGTTAAGTTCGCCTTTCAAGTGGTTTTTTGTGTCCTAACATTAACATTTGCCTTCCACTTGCAGAGGGCAGTGGGGAGGAATGTACTACAATTTATCAGCATCCCGAGTTCAGTGCTTGGAGGAGTATGATGATCCTAGTGGGATTCCGTTGTCCTTTGGGCCTCCTTAGGCAGTTATCCTTACATACTTCTTCAGACAGCCAGCTTGTTTGTGGCTGGGTTTTTTGTGGGTTTTTGGTTTGTTTTTTTTTCTTTTCTGATTCCCATTTACTGTTTTGAATTTGCAGAATACACTCCCCCGCCTTGCACTCCCATTTCCACAACCACCAGGGGCTGTTGAATATTATTCAGTGTAGACCCCCATTAGTGAGAACTTCACTGAACATGACAGGCAAAAAAGCTCACACAGGATAAGTAATAGGTCACACCATTACCAAACAACTGCTGTTTTGGCTCAAACCAGTTAAAAGCAGCTCTGGCCAAGGCAAACCCAGCCACACTGAATCCTGCCGTGGCAGATCATTGCAACGCTTGCGACCCTTTAATGTTAATGCGGTAGAAACCACACTACATAACTTTCCTAAAAAGAAACTTTGTTTTCTAGAAAACTTTCTAGAAACTTTTTGGCCTCCAGAATCCAGAGTTCTCTCCAGGCTATTGACTGTGTGATGCTAACAAATAGACCACATATAATTTTTCTTTCATATATAATTGCTATTTATTAAAAACTGTGAAATATAGAGGTGTCTGAATTAGTTCTGTGGAGAACAATGATGTTAAATCCATTCTTTTTTCAGTCTGAGGGGATAAAAAAAGTAATCAACATCTCACATATGATGAGTTAGGGATAAGGGAAAAGCCAAACAAGTGGTAAAGGTCACTATAATTAAAGAAATTACTGTTTTTATAGACCAGATTTACAGTAAATACATATAGGTGTGTAGAGGAAATGCTTGCATTAAGAACTAGGAGTTTCAAAAGGGGAAAGAAATTGTGCTTGACTACTTGAAAAATAGTGAATTACATAAAAATTTAAAGTTTTTTCATGGTAACATTGTCAGTAGTAATGAAGGGGAAAAAAGTTAAAAGGAGATCTCAGTTTAAAATTTTGGTTAAATTGAAGGGAAAATGAAATGTGATGACCTTAACTGTGAGTGACAAAAATGGAGTGCACTGTTGAATACAGTCACTTTCTTGTTGGTAAGACCTAGAGGCTGTCACCAATTTATTATTTATTACATATATCCATGCATTTTTTACACTGCTATCTTGCAATTTATTAAAACAGATATAAATATAATAGCTGTAGGTTATGCACATTGCTGTAATAATAAATCTTATAATAAGCTTAACTGTAAGAAGTATGAAAAAAAGCCCTAGAGCATAAGTGTTATGGTTTCTTTCTACATGACATTTGTAGATCATATTTAAGTTAAAAATAACCTTCATATCTGATGATAGAAACCACTGAGCGCTATGGCTATCTAAAGATACTGTGTTGCAATTTGTTTATTCAAGTGTACTGTGTTAATATTATTTACTCCTCAAATTGGTTATTTTTCTCCATATGCTTAACCACTTAAATGTACAGTAAGAAATAGATAAATTAAATTGAAAATAATCCTGAAAATGTACATTGTGTTAATGTATTTATAAACTGGGAAAATGTCTTATACTTGGACATTAGGAAGATACCATGTATTCAGTTAACATGACAATTACTACTGTTAACTTTTTATTTCAACCTAAAGGACACCTGTAATCTGACAGTCCAGCCGCAGGCTTCATAAAATGAAAGCACAGACACAGTGTAATAAATAACATTTGGCATAGCGGTATGGTGCATTATTTGCTATTTTAGCATTGCATTTAAAAAGAGTAAAAGCTGCACATAACAGAATTTAAGCCCTGGGCATAGTTTTTTCTCAAAATAAAAAAGTGTTTCTAAAATATTACCACCAAGAAATAAGAATAATCCAAAAGCTTCAAGGCACCTTTTCTACACCTCTGTAGAAACTGAATCACTTCATCTAGTGTGACATATGTACTGTAATATATAGTGTGCCAAGTCAATTAAATTGTTAATTGTCTGTTTTTAGGAAAAACAGATGGTGGGTCAAATTTTATTCACTTTCAACAATTTTTGGTCCCACACCTATTGGTGATATGCTCATATTACCCAGCAGGGAGTTGAAAAAAGATTGTCAATGGCTTTCTCAAACTGTTTGCTTTTCCTCCCTCCATCCACCCATGTTTTAAGGAATATTTAAAACTGGTTTGATTTTGTAGGTTTTTCTACAAGTATAATGGGGTTTTTTTTTCTGCTTATCTATCCCAAATGCAGCTGCAGGTTAGAAATAATCATATAAAGGTGTAGAGTAGTGATTGGAAGTTTGCTAGTTTTGATCTCTTCAACCAGTTATTAAGGATTATAAAATTAATTGGCTTTAACATGGCCTTATTACTCAGCTGACCAGTCCTGGAAATGTTTTCCCCATGATTTCTACAGTTTATTTAGTTCTTTTAAGTGTCTTTTGCAATAATCTAACAATGGCTATATTTAGGATATCTGGCTAGACATGTGAACCACAATTAAAAACATTACATTTGTGCTGTGTTCTCAATTCTTAAGAGTTTTGTTCTCTCTGTTCTCTAAGTAGTAACTAGTTATTACCTTCCTTGCCAGGACAGCATTTTCTTAGAATAGAATCATCAAGGTTGGAAGAGACATTCAAGTTCATCCAATCCAACTGTTCACTCAGCACTACCACTGCAAACCTTAAACCACTAAACCAGACCATACAGTGCCAGATCCAGATGCCTCTTAAATACCTCCAGGGATGGTGACCCCACCACCTCCCTGGGCAACCTATTCCAATGCCTGACAACCCTAAAAGTGAAATTTTTAATGCTAATATCTAATCTGAATCTCCCCTGTCTCAATTTTAGACCAGTTCCTCTGGTCCTGTCACTGCATGGCAGAAGAGACTGGCCCTCAACTCAGTACACCCTCCTTCCATGTACTTGTAGAGAGCAATGAGGTTCCCCCTGCATCCTCTTCTTGAGATTAAACAAACCCAACTCCCTCAGGCATTCCTGCTAAAACACATTTCCTAAACCTTACAGAAGCCTTGTTGCCCTTTTCTGGACACTCTCCAGCACCTCACTGTCCTTTTTAAAGTGAGTGGCCCAGAATGGAATACAGCATTTGAGGTGAGGCCTCACCAATGCTGAGTACAGTTCTTCCTGCAGATGCCCTTTTCCTTCATAGGTATATCTGCTAAAACAGAACCGTCTGTTGGGTAAATTCTGGAGAATAAACTTTCATTTAAATATTAGTCTAATAAGACCAGAAAGTGGAAAAGTATTATATTCCGTTACTGTGAAGCTTTGTGCAGGTAATGCATGGACAGCCAACATAAAACTAGCTTATTCCTTTTGTCTCTGTGGTTAGCAAGCCAGAGCTAACCTGACTAAAAGGATCACCATTCCAGAGTCTTCCTCAGTGCCTGTAAGCCTCCTGTCTCCAGTGAGACCAGTACTACTGAAAAAATGTAACATCTCACCACACCATCTTACTTTGTATTTTCTTCAAAATCAGTAAAAATCAAGCAGAAATACCATGAAAGCATTTTGTCTTACTTTCTGTTCCTTTTGCTCCTCATAAATATTTTCCATTCTTTTCCCATTAAGAGTATCAGAGGTTTTCTAAAAAACCAGGGTTTTCTCCCTTTAAATATGTTATGAGTAATGTTTTAAATTGACACCTTTATTTTAAAATATGGTGTTTTAGCTATACTTTTCATTCAGCAAGTGGGGGGGGACGGGGTGGGGCAGGGAAGCCCTAACTTAGATAGTAATTTAAAAAGAAAAAGAGGCCTAAAAATTTAGGTTTTTCCCAAACTGGGCTATTCCTAAGACATTTGGAGAGACACAACTTAATGTTACCTAAGATACTTTTGTATCAATTGAATTCTTATTGGCTTTATGCCCATGGATGATTTGATCCTAAAGTCAGCATTCTATCTCTAGTTTTCAATCTTTAATGCAGTCAGAATAAATGTACTTAAATCTACTATTTCTGTGATAAAGGTTTTACTTATTGTCATCTATGATGTGCATCTACTTACAAAAACTTTCATTTTCCCACTTTTTCTATAAGTTATGATATTTCTGAAAAGCCACATTTATTGTAAACAGGGAAGATTTCTTGTTGTTTGCTGTTCTATTAATTTATTTTTTTGGAGCATTTCAAGTAAAATTCTTGCCAGAATTAAATACTCCATTTGTAAAATTGTCATAATTCTAGGGTATGGTTGAAGCCTAGACTGATTTATTGTGTGGAGGTAAAGAAGATTATGAAGAATTTTGGTACTGTGTTGTGACCCAAGCTGATAGTGAATCATATCAACATGGGGTGGTCTGGGCCCAGTGCAGCTGCAATTTCACATTACTCCTGCCCCTCTTCCACCATTACAGAACTACCCGTAAGATACTTGACGTACTTAAGAAATGAATGTGGTTCAGTCATAATAGGTTTTGTTGCCACAGAAACCTCTTTTAATGAGCAGATTGCTTAGTGTATTTCAAGTATAAATTTACTTTGTATCCAGGTATCTTTTGTTCAGTGAAATGCATGTATAAATTCAGTTTCCATATGGGATAAGAGCTTCAGTCACTTGACTAAAGGATAAAACAAGGTGGCTGTTTTGTTGGGGTTTTCTGAGCTCCTTTTCAGCTTTTTATGGCAACTTTTCTTCAGAGTTTTTCTGTGAAAGGAAATATTTAGTGGGAGATATTAAGTTTTAGAGAAATAATGAACATTTGACTTAAGACCTATTTTCAAATTACTGTAATCTCATTTAAATGATTGGTAGAAAGTGAGGGTCAGTGTAAAGGAAAGTCCTCTTAAAGTAATGGAGTTGGTGTGAACAATCAAATTTAGATCTTGAGCAGTTACATAGAACTGTCTATTGAGAGGCAGGGGTGGCACCCCACAGTAAAGCATAACCTCTCAAAATCATAATGTGGATATGGAATGGAAAATGTAGGAGACAAGGTGAATTATCAGCAAAAGGCGGATCACAAACCATTTTATGCAGAGAAATATTCCACGTCCACCTATCTTGCAGAATTGAAATTTACTGGGTATTTTAGTGAAATAATTAAGTGTGGGTAACATCCCATTAGATCTCTTCTGAAAGGATCCAAGAATAAATGCCACTCTTTAGACTTCTAATTTTTCATGATTTCTGGTGTTATTTCATTTTTACTACTCTTCTGCTTCTAAGCACCACTTACATCACTACTTTCAGTAGTAGAAGTGAGCTGATTATTGATGAAGTGAACATTTATTTTTCTTGCTAACGGGTTCCAAATCTTGTTGGAGGTTCCATTGTCATTTACATTAGTCAGACCTTCAAGGGAAAGTGTGGCCTGTTCAATACTGCCATCATGAGTTTGCATTTAACACTTGCATTTATGAAATTAAATAAATGTGTAGGAGTATATTTTTGTCACCTAGACTTGCTGAACATGCTTTTGAGTAACTGGTATCTGCTAGAATGTATCCGACTTGTACTTTTTCTCTAATACCCATCAGTCTTCAAATAGGCAAAACAGTTTCCAGCTGTAGGACACAGAGTCCCAAATTTGATTACTTTCTGTCCACAGAGGTTCCCTTCAACAAAGGACATTTCTTATTTCTTTTGCCAGCTTCATTAAAACACTCTTGTCTTCACAAAGGGAACGGAATTATGTCTTGCAGAATTTGTAAGTGACATTGAGGACCAACTTATGATAATATTATGTCTTTCTTTCTCTCACTCTTTCATTTTCTATTTCTTTAGTTCATTTTCAGGCTTCCGTTAGATGACAGTGGACACATTCATGGTATATTCTTAGTCTCTAAACCCATAGCAGGCCCAGTTTCCACTCTGCCTCTTGAATCAGTGAATGTAATTCAATGAGACTTAGGAATCCACATTTAACTTCTATATCTAGAAGTTATAGGGAGCTGTCACTAGTAGAACTCATTATAATAGAATGTTATAAAGCGTAACTTAAATGCAGTACTCAGGACTTGATGATTTCTGGCTGGTTTTAAATCTGTTATTTTGGTTGTGTGCGTGTGTTTCAAATCACTAGAAACAGTAAAGGCACTTAAAGGAATTCCAAGGGATGCAAGAAAGTCTAACTTATCTGAATTTCAATATCTTTCTTGGTGGTCACGAGGGGAATAGTTTTCTTTATAAGTTGAAGAGGAAGACATATTATTTGTTGGAATTAATTGTTTTACATGTTTTTCCCTACTTTGTCTTTGAGGTCATTGTCTGCTTTTAATTTCCTTGTCATGACTCCATGACTGTCACCAATATTAATGTTCTGACCTTGAAATTGCAGGAATGATGTAGAGATAATTATGTCACACTTTTTTCCCCCCTGATCTTTACTATAGGTCCAAATGATTTTTCTGTATGTGGTAGCTCAAAAATTAGACACACGATTTTCATTTAGCTTTTGTTTTGAATAATGCGTGATCTGTGATTTGCAGTTTTAGCAAACGAAGAAGGTTTGCAGGCTACATAACCTCTCAAGTACCTCACATGTCTTTCTTAAAAAGTGATCTACTTAATCTACTTCACTTTCGTGGAAACATGGAGAAGTTAAAAACTGTGGTGGCTCTCTGACAGGTCTTAGTCATGGTAATAGTCTTGCCTTCCAGCCGTTATGGCAAAATTGGAGTTCTCTGAAAAAAACCCAAAAAACTGGATAGTGCCTATCATTGAAAAGCAACAGTTACTTTATTTTTAGTCAGTGTGTGTTCAATAGGTGGTCCATGAAGAGAGGTTCTGTCCTTTTGTATTAAACTTTTTATACATGACTGAAGAGACTGTATATACTATATTAGGTACATCAGTAAATATCACATTCATTTAAAAAATCCCAAAAGCACAAGTTAAAGTTACCATAAATATTCTGGCAGTAGTTTTGGTATGTACTTTCTCCCCATAAACCATTGTTATGATCCAATTACTGAGAGATGCCTCTGCCCAAATTAAAGTGCAAATGAGACCATATGCTGAAGTCAAAAGTACAAAAGATAGTTACCACCCATGGATCCAGCAACATCCCATTTGGCCCTTCTTCACCCTGGGCTGCTCAGTGGTGGGGTTCCCAGAGTCGTTCTTCTGGGAGTACCACCTTTATGCAGTCCAAGTTCCAGGTATCCATGGGGTGCAGATGCTACTACCATAACTTGGGGCAATATATGTACCCTGAGATTTGCTCACTTGGTGCTAATAATGCCAAGGTTGTGAATTCAATCCCTGTTCGTGCCATTTACTTAAAGTTGGACCCAATGATCCTTGTGGCCTTTTTCAACTCAGAATATTGTGTGATTCTCTGTATGAGCAGTTACTTTCCTTCCCACAGTTTGCTATAGTGGGAATTTTTGCCTGGATGCACTAACCAGGATGTGCCAACCAGATTGTACCTCCTTCAGGCCTAGAATCGGCACCTTTCTGTTGCAAATTCCTCCCTTCTGTGCTTAGGGCAAGTTCTCGCTGTGGTGGTTTATTTTATGGCAAATTCCTTCTGTGGCCTTCACAGTGTTTTGAGAGAGGCAATTGTGTTCTTTAAGAACCACTAAAAAGAGTAATATCTTAATTTTGTAATACCCTGCCACATAACGAAAATATAACTACAAAATCTAAGGAGACCTTATCTGATAACTGCTCATCTTTTTCTCAGATCTTTATAATCTTTAATACTTAGTTTTGATAAAAATATTGGAATGGCATTGACCATAAAAAAGCATATGGAAACCCCCAAAATTGATTTTATGTGAATGTTGTTCCTTTACAGGCCTTAACTAGATGAGTGACTAACAGCTAACATAAGCATATACAAACCTAATTGAATAACAAAGTTTTGAAAGCGAGACCATTTTTTCATTAGATAACTGTCACAAAAAAAATCAGCTTTTAAATGTGAGATTGGCTGTGTGCTCCTTCTCTTAAAATTTAGACATTTTAGATTTGTTTCTGATATAGAATTATCTCTGTCATGACTTTTTTTAAAAAGCTATTTCTGTTTAGAAAATTAAGCTGAAATGTAATTAAAATTTTAAATTCTGACTGAGGCCATAATTACAGCTTTGAGGTATTTGAAGTGACCTCTTCATTTTAGTAAAGAGCTAACTCATATACCCAGTACTATTTTATAAATCAGAGTTGCTTCTGTAGAAAGAAAAGCATGGAACAGAAACCTGTTAAGTCTCTCAAGACTTCTATGTTATTTTGGCACTTGAATGCGTGGTGTTTGTGAGATGCACCAGCACAGGTCCCAGTGATCTTTTTCCACGGTGCTGGAATTAGGATTTCTCCACAACCTGTTTACCATTAGACCTCTGGTCCAGTGTGTGCTGCAGTAGTTCATTTTCAAAAACTACTAGTGAAATATTGTGTGATAGAGGTGAAAGGTTTATCTAAACAATATGTGATGTTTCTGTCTTTAGCTTAACCCACCTATGGAGTGGATTGAATTAAAAAACTGTGGCATGGGTTTTATAGAAGGTAGTCTTTTTGCAAAGTCGATTTTTCAAAAATTAAGAAGTGTCAGTAGGTAAGTTACTCATGAAAGCATAATTCAGCCTCTGTGCATGAATTCATTAGAGTAGTCTTTAATTACACAGTCACACAGTATTTCCCTTAGGCTCCCTGCCTCCTTCATTGCATTGGCTGAATGGTGTCTTGAGTATGTGGCAGCTGTTTAATATCTTTCAGTTCATCATTCAAGTGTTGGCCTTTGCCTTATTTACCACACACTCTTTTGAAGCCTGAAATAAGTACACAATTATTCTCTATCAGTTTAAACATATATATGATCTTATTTTCTAGCCATAACAAAGATTGTAATACTTTCTTCTCCACTTCAAGAGAGAAATAAAAATCATTATTAGCCTAGTGTTATACATGGAGAAAATGAGAAAAGAATAAATCAGAATTAGTGGCAAAACTACTGTTATAAGTTCTTATTGCATGATGCACAACTCAGGCTTTATTGTTGCTAACCAGACTGCAATGTTAGGTGATGCCTTTCATCTCTCATGTACTTTCCTGATACTTTTCATTGCTCAGGCACCAGGATCTCAACCTAGACACTCCAAAAATTGAATTCACATGAGAGATGGCCAAATGTTAAAACTGTGGTTTTACATTCTCTCCAGGCTTATATGTTAATTGTTATAATCCATTTAATAGTGTTAACATTTATATCACATTACAGCCTCCAACTTCTTAGATTCTTCTCATCACATTTTTAACTGCAGGTGGTTAGAATGACATTTTACTAGTTACTTTGTTACTAGTTACTAGTTACTCTTCCCTGTAGACAATATCTCAAAAATTGACACCTCAAGCTGATTTAAAAACATAGTCAAACTTTTTGAACAAGAGTAACCGACATAAATAAAACTGTGTTCATCCATAAAACTAGTATTTAAGCAACTTTTATTTAATAAATAAATTTACTCAATCAACATTTGTGCTACAACAGTCCTTTCTGACTTTTTTTGTTATGCAGATTTAATACCTATTTGTCAATATACTGATCTGCCTGCCTAGCAGTAACCCTTAGGGCCAAAGGAATTATGCTTTCTTTGTATTGTAGGTATCTTTTAGTTTGCCTATATGCTTATTTCTCAGACTAAGCTTATAGTTACATAATCAAGGAGTAACACATTGTCCTAACCTGATAGCTCCTCCCAATTTAGTTGTTCTTCAGATGTTTTTCAATAACTCCCAGAACAGTCTTCATAGATTTCCCAGTCACTGAAGTGAGACTGATGGTAGTTTTCAGGGTTGTCCTTCTTACCTTTCTTGAAAATTGGGATGCATTAGCCAGCTCCCAGTCAACTGAGACCTCTCCAGCTTCCTAAGAAAATTGAAAAATCACTTAGAGAGGTTTCCCCATGACATCAGTCATTTCTTTGAGTATTCTCAGATGAATCCTACCAGGCCCCAGAGACTTACAGAGATCCAGCTGGAGCAGCAGATCCCACACAAATTTGGAGTTCCCTGGGAGTTTATCATACTCACAGTCGTGTCCCTCCAGCTCAGGGTAATGGGAAACACACAGCCCATAATCAGTGTTTAGGGCTGAAGCAAATAAAACATTAAACATCCCTGCCTTGTCTAAGTCCCTGTTTTTCAGGTGACCATCCTCATGCTGCAACAGGATGATGTTAATTTTGCACTGTCTTTTGGTATCGATGCACTTAAAAAAGGTCTTTTAACTATCTCACATAGTTCTGGCCAACTTCAATTCTAATTGAACTTCGCCACATGAATTTTCCCCCTGCAGTGGCGAGTAGCCTCTCTGTATTCCTCCTGTGTCACCCGACCTTGCTTTCACTGGCCATACACTTTATTTTTTCACCTTAACCTCAGAAGATCCCTCTTCAATCAAGTCAGCCCTCTGCCTTGCCTGCTTGACATTTTGGAATTGCCTGCTCTGGTGCACTAAGAAGGTGGCATTTCAAAAGTGACCAGCACTGATGAATCTCAGCAGCTTCAAAAGCGTCTGTTGTTCGTATGTCCAGAGGTGAAGTTTTCCTGGCAGTTTTCCTCCTGTCACCAGAGATTATAAACCCAACTGCTTTATTGTTGCTGTAGCCAATATGCTCATCAATCAGTACTTCACCCATGAGCCTGTTATGATCCCACTTCTGACTCCAAAATAATGTTAGGATATTAAGAGATGTCTCTGCCTGAATTAAGTTGCAGACAAGACCATATGCCAAAGTCAATAGTGCAGATTTTATTTAACAGTAAATGTGAGGCAGCAAGAGAGATAGGAAGAGAAGAAAGGAAGCGGGGAGAGGGGCATATGGAGGGGTAGGGGGTTGGGAAGGGAAGTGGAGGACAGAGTGGGAGGGGAGAGGAGGAGGAAGGAAGGGAGAGAGGAGAAGGGGAGAGCACAGGTAGACAGTGTGTAAATAAAAGATATCACCACCACCTGGGTTCCTGCAGCATCCCATCAGCCCTTCTTCTTCTGGTCTTCTCAGTCAGGAGCTGGGAGAGAGAGGCACTTTTATACAGTCCAAGTCCCAGGTATCTACAGAGCGTAAATGCTGTTCCCACAGCTTGGTCTGGCATGTGCATAAGGACTTGCGTCCTTCCTCACAGTTTGCCATGGTGGGAATTTTTGTCCATACGGGTTACCCAGATCTGCCTCACCAGGCCTGGCATCTTCCTGTTGTTGCCCTCTGTGCTTTTCCCACAGTCTACACAGTGGAATTTTGTTCTGTGTGCTAGTTCCAAACCTTCACCTCTATTAGGTCTGGTATTAACAGCTTCCTGTTTGCCATCTGTGCTTAAGTTCCTGTATAATGGCCTTTTTTATGGAAACTTCCTTCTTTGACAGTACTTGAGACAGTCTGTTGTGCTCTTTAAGTCCTTACAGAGCCCCTCTCTATTAACAAGCAACAAATCAAAGAGAACACCTTTCCTAGTCATCTCCTTTAGTACCTGAACCGAGAAGTTACCAACTAGGTGTTCTAGGAATCTTCTGGACCAGTTTCTATCAGCTGTGTGGTATTCACAGTTAACATCTGTGTTGAAGTCCTCATCTTCAGTTTGGTTGGAGAGACAGCCTTGATGCTGTACCAGAACCACTCAGCAGCAGCCAAAACACTGGTGTGTCATCAGCATGTTCTAACTTCCAATAAAAAGCACAGCCCTATGAGATCTGCTGTGGGGAAAGCTGACTCCAGCCAGACCCAGTACACTTTACACCGTTTATTGTTGGTGTAGAGAGTCTGTCTTGCACTGTTTTCTCCTGAGACTTTTCCATGTCAAAACTGGGATTAGTTTATTCTGCTGCACTAGGAAACAGCTGGTCCCGAAGTTATATTCTTAGACAATTCTCTTTGGAGTATGTGCACCAAAGCGATAGCTAAGAGAGGATTTAATTCCTTCCTAGAAGAGAAATATACAGGAAAAGGTTTCATTGTTCTGAAAAGTGTGATCTCATAGGGGAACAAAATAATTTTCTGATGCGTGTCTTACAGAATGAAAAACAAACCCTACTGCTGCTGCTGATTAACCACTGCAGGTGAAATTATGCAACTATTTTTTTTTTTCTGGAAAAAGGAGTTTTGACATGCTCTACAGTTTGGTAGCACTTAGTGAATATCACAGAAGCCCAGCCTAAAACTTGCTTGACAGCCCTTGTATTACTTTAGGAGAAAGTATGACTATGTTTATTTTGCCTTGTGATGTGGGCATCTGCATAAATACTTTATCCGGACGTGCACACCTCTAATTTTAGCTTAGCATTAGCATTCTTTTACTATTTTACCTAAGGTTGCTATGCTGACCTTCAGCAGCTAACTCGATTGTAACTTAAGTTTTAAGGTTGGAAAGAAATATTATTCACTTTTATTAATCATTAAGAATATTTAAAAAATAATTTCCAACTTAAAAATATTTCTTGACTTAATAATTTTTCCTAGTGGAGGAAGAAATTCCTATGTGTAATTTAGCAAGAAGCCTATGACACTGTAGAACACCAAGTTGTAGTGAATGTCTTTCAAGACATTTTCTCTGTTTTTGTTTTTTAAGTTTTCTTTCAAATGTCTTGTTAGTTTTTTAGTCTCTGCATTAGCTTGAGAGTAGCATAGTGACATTTTGCTGGTGTAGCGGGTTCAGTTCGTAACTGGGCAGAAACACCAGTTAAGTTTAGGGGTTTTGTTTGCAATCTATTGCCTACTTATTTTCCTTCTGTGAGATAAGAATTAGGAGAAAGCAAACCAGGCACAAAACTTTAGAGCATATAAAGAAAGCTTTATTAACAGAAGTAAAATGAAAAAATAGTAAGAGTTGGAATAAACCTTCAGAACACTTCTCCTTCCCCCACCTCTCCTTCTCCCACTGATAACGTAAAGGGACAAAACTTGGGATTATTCAGTCTATTTACCACCTCTATAATAGTCTTTCTTCAGTTCACTTAGGGAGAGGAGTCTCTTTTCGGTGTGCTATGGAGGCTTCTCCACAAGAAACAGTTCTCTCGTTGCTTCAACGTCACAGCACAACAGCCACCCAGGAAATGGTTCTCTCCTTGCCTGTGAAAGTCCCTTCCCTCGACTTACAGCTTTCCCCACAACTGTTTTCGAGGGTTCAACCTTTAGCTAATGGGGTATCATTTTAAGGATGAGCTGTTCAGAAGCAAAGATTCTCTTCATCTATCTCTGGGATCATCTTCATCTCTGGGAACAGAGGTCTTTTTCTTCCCTGGGGGCAAGGGTCTTTATCACTCATCTCTCTCCGTTCAAGCTTCTCATTAGATCACAGCTACTTCAACATTTGCTTGTTTCAGCACAGGTACCTTTGCTCATGGTTGCGATTTGAATGCTCCATCCCCCATGCTTTTATTCATGAAATCACAAGGGGTTTTTTGATGTATCGTAGTCCATCACCATAGCTTTACAAAAGAATTTCACCTTCTAGGTTTGAAGCATCTCCTCTTTCTCCTCTCTCTGGGCTTCAGCTCTTCCTTCTTCATTGACTTTGGTGTCTCTATGGTGTTCTCTTCACGGGCCCTCACTTTCCCTTTCCTTTGATGTGGGAGAGGATTGATGTCTGCAGGTTTCATCTGTTCTGCGGAATCTTACAGCGCTGAAGGAGTTACTCTTATCCAGGCCTTGCAGCTGGAACTTATCTCTCGCTGTTGGTCACATGATCTCTGCCAGGCAGTGGCCGGAGCTCATCTCAGTGTAGAATTTCATTTTGGTGGCCACACTGAGGGGGGCCCGCCTGGCTGAGCTGGGCCGTGGACCAGCCTGCACGGAGCAGGGCCGTGGCCCAGCGCTGCGGGGTGGTGCAGGCAGGGCCCAGCCTGGCCCCACTGGGCTGCACGGGCACCCCAGTTACCTGTCCAAAAGCCTGGAAGTAAGAGAGAACTTTCCTGGGCTTGTTCGTACTTATATGTGGTTTACAGAGGCGTGTTCAGCTTTCTTAAGTGGCTCAACAGAGCTGTCAATATTCAAACTAACCAGTTGATTGGTTCTGTCGGGTCTAGAGGAAGCTGTCTGCAGCCCCTTGTAAAAAAATCACTTCTGTGGCTGATGGATTTCTCCTTAACTAAAACCCAAGCTATGTTAAACCGCAACAGCTGGAACAACTCTTATTTTCAGGAAACTGTCCAGTACTAAGGAGGTGATCTTTGAATGATTGTTAACTAAGGACTCTTTTGAATATAATGCTTCAAGAGTGGAACTATAGCATAGCAGATAAGGTAGTGACAGAAATACTACTTCTTACCATTTATGGCAGGGCAATAATCAAGTGTTTCATGATAAAATTTTCCTACAATGCCAGTTAAAAGCTTTCCCTAAATATGATAGTGTAAAGGAACAAATTGTAAAGGCAGTGCAGGCTCTAGGTCTTGATTGAGATTGGAAAGTAAACAGCAATTTTTATCAGCTTCAGGTTGAACATCTAGTTCTGACAATGAGGGTAATTGCTGCATAATTGCCATTTTGTTCTAACAGTTTTTTGATTTGCAGAGGCCCAGGTGTATTATATTTGCTGGCATATCACTTGGAACAGTAAATCTATCATTATCTCCAGCTACTTTGTGGGGAAAATTCATGCTGTACTTGTAGTGTTACAGCAGAAGTGGCCCAAGGTGTTTGAGATTGTTAGGCTACCTTGTCAGGAAGTCGTTCTCTTTCTCTTGAATCAGAAACAGTAAACAAGAAGCTATAGTTGCTCTCTTGACTCTACTTGTAATATTTATCACTACTTCAAAATCATTGAAACTTCTGAGAAAGATAACAGATTTCTAAGTGCGATTTAGCTTCACTTTTTTGACTTCATCATCTGTATTATATTTTCATGAGTAAACAAAAATGGTAATAGGCAGCCTAAAGTAATCTTTATGGCCAGCAGGCTATACACGTTATCATTTGCTTGAATCCTTTTAACTCGGCTATCAAGTGATATATGCACAATTTGAATAAAAGTTATTGCTTCTTCAAGTGCTTTAACATAACTCCTTTAAATACAAGACTTTTATAATATCATAGAATGGTTTGGCTTGGAAGGGACCTTAAAGATCATCTAGTCCAGGGATGGGGCATCCACAACTTCTCTGTGCAACCTGTTCCAGTGACTCACAGTAAAGAATTTCTTCCTAATGTCTGATCTAAATCTCTCCTCTTTCAGTCTAAGGCTTATCCTGTCAGTACCTGCCCTTGTAAAAAGTCCCTCTTCAACTTTCGTGTAGCCCTTTCAGGCACTGGAAAGTCTTCCTGGAACCTTCTCTAGGAAGAACAACCCCAACTTTCTCATCCTGTCTTCATAGGAGAGGTGCTCCAGCTCTCTGATCATCTTCATGGCCCTCCTCTGAACTTGCTCCAACAGGTTCATTCCTGTACTGAGAACCCCAGAGATGGATGCAGTACTCCAGTGGGGGTCTTACAAGAGTAGAGTAGAGGGGCAGAATCACTTTCCTTGACCTGCTGATCACATTCCTTTTGATGCAGCCCAGGATACACTTTGCTTTCTGGGTTGTGAGAGCACTTTTCTGGGTTGAGTTTTCTGTCAACAAACACCCCCAAGTCCTCTTCAGACCTGCCCTAAATACAGTCTCTGCCCAGCCTGTATTTGTGCTTTGTGTTACCCTGACCCAGGTGTAAGACCTTGCACTTGGCCTTGTTGAACTCCATGAGGTTCACACAGGCCCATCTCTTAAGACTAAGTCCCACTGAATGACATCTCTTCTCCCCAGAGTGTCAATTGCATCACATAGCTTGGTGTTGTTGGCAAACTTGCTACAGATGCCCTCATTCCTGCTGTCCATGTTGCGTTAAGTGCTCAATAACCGACCCTTGGGAACACCACTCACACCTGATAATCAGCACTACTGTGCAGCACTAAGGCAGATAAAAAGCTGTATCTAGTAAGCAAAATGAAGTAGCATGTGCAGGAATTTGTGCCACAGGACAGTAAGCTATTTCTTGACTCCGTCTTGTAACTTATATATGATGCCGTACTTTAATAAACATCATACATATATAAGATTCCTAAAGAATATTTCCTGAATTATATGAACTGTATTCTTTCTTTTCTCATCAGATTTAATGGAAATGCCATTAATACAGACTATGAAAAATGAGGTCTGTGCATTAGACCTAAGACAAAGATATGGTATTGTGTATCAAGGCAAATTAAAAGGTTAATGAACTATTATAATTGAATATGTTTTAAATCAGCCTGAATCAGTCCTTTTGTTTTCTGTGATACTAATTTATCTTATATTTCTGTTTCAAAAAATAACATTGCTGTTTATATCTCAAGTTGTATAAGCTGTCAGGAAGGTTCAGTACAGCAAGGGGGTGGACATGAGGAGAAAGCAACAGAAAGAAGAAAGGAGGTGCTCCTATATTTTAGGTGGTTGTGTTCACTGTCCTGTATTTGATCTAAAACTTACAGTTTAGAAAAACATTAAACCATCTATTAAGTATAATTATCATTTAGGAGCCACACTTTCAGTTTCAGTCATTATTTGTTTTTATCTTTAAAAATTTGATATTAAATTGGATGTACATGAAATTTGGAATGGTACACTTTTCTCTCATGCTTTTTAGATATTTCTTAGTCTTTTTTTTTCATGTGCAAATATTCACTTAAAGCAGATCACATGCAACTTATAGACAAATTTGTTTCAATACATGGACTGGAAAAGTTATTCTCATCATCACATTGACATTTTTCCAATATTTTAATATTACAGCTTAGACACACTGCCATAGTAGTGAGCTTCCTGTTGTAGTGGGGAAGTTCTTTCCAAATTTTACTTATTCTTCTCCCATTTGTATGCAAATAAACTCTTTTCTCTAATTTGTATATTTTAACCATAATAGAGAATGAAACAATAAAACATATTATTGGCAAAACCAATTCATTACTTTGAGGTTGAATTGTCATTTCCTAAGTAGGACAAGAACTAATTTATTCTTTACTGCTTAGAAACTCTGAACTTTAACTGGTTTTTGGGCTGAAATTATCTGTACTTAATGGCTATCTCACTTGAAATGCTTATGAGCAAATTCAGGCAAAACGTTTAGTAGCTTTAAATGCCATGATTTCACGAAAAAGCATTCCATTGTAGCCAGTAAAAAAACCCCAACAATACAAACTTTTTGATAAGTTCTAACTTTCTTGCACATTGAATTGGTGACCTGAAATTTGGCAAGGGAATATCTAACCAGAATCAGTTTGTAAAATTCTGATTTGCATAGGCTTACTCACTTGTTTAAGAGGATTTATCTTACAGAAACTGAAATTCCCAAGAGCTTAGTCCGAGCTGCAATCTTATCAGAGCTCCTACCAACATCTCTCTCTCTTATTATTAGTTTCCTTTTTGGGGGTAAGGGGTGTGATAGCACTCCATTTCTAACTTGGAAAAAGTCTATATTCAACAACCAGGTTCAGATGAAATTTACATGCATCTCTGTGCTGGAAAACCTTGGCTGACTGCAATATGTCTACAAGGCTGCTCCCACTCCCCCTCCTCAACAGAACAGGGGAAGAAAATAAGATGAAAAACCTCATGGGTTGAGATGAGAATAGGAAATAACTTACCAGTTACTGTCACAGACAGATTCAACTAAAGGAAGTTTAATTTGATTTATTGCCAAATAAAAACAAAATAGAATAGGGAAAAGTGAAAACAAACCTAAAAAAGTTCCTCCACCTCCTCTTTTTCCCAGACTCCACTCCTTTATTCCCATCTCTTCCTTCACGCAAGCAGTAAGGGTGGATCAGGAATGGGGAATGGGAACTGTGGTCAGTTCATAACACTTGGTCTCTGCTACTCCTTCCTCCTCGTGCTCTTCCCCTGCTTCATTGTGGGGTCCTTCCCATCATCTGCAGTTCTTTTAGAGCGTGTGTCCTTTCCATGGGGTGTGGTCCTTCAGGAATGGACTGCTCCACTACTTGCAGATCCTTTCAGGGCTTACCCACTTGCTGCAATGTGGAGTAATCCACAGACTCCAGCAGACACCTCCATGTGCTGCAGACAGCCTGCTTCCTTGTGATCTTCACTATGGGCTGCAGGGGAATCTCTGCTCTGATGCCTGGAGCACCTCTGAGACCTCCATGTGCTGCAGACAGCCTGCTTCCTTGTGATCTTCACCATGGGCTGCAGGGGAATCTCTGCTCTGATGCCTAGAGCACCTCTTCCCCTTCCTTCTCTGACCTTTGTGTTTGCAGGGCTGTTTCTTACTTATTTTTATTGATCCTCTGTCACAGGTGCTTTGCAGCATTTTTTTATTCTTTCTTAAATATGTTATCAGAAGGACTACATCATCGTTTCTGTTGGGTTCAACTTCGACCAGAAGTAGGTCCTTCTTGGAACTGGCTCTGTCCAACATGGGAGTGGCCTCCTCTCACAGAGGTCACTTCTGCAGACCCCTGACTACCAAAACCTTGCTGTCTAAACTCAGTACAAACACAGTAAATGACTTTTGTTGGAGCAAATCCTGCTTTGTGTTCATAGAGTTGATCTGGGAAAAGTTTTGTGTGTGTGTGTTTGGCAGAGAACAGTATTTGTTCTGCGTTTTGGGATTGGGGTTTGGTGTGGGTCTGGTTTTCGTCTGTTGTAGCTTCCTTTTGGACAGATACGGTTGCCGTGTCTCAGAAGGGAATAACTGATCAGACTAGAAAGAAGCAGGTTGAAGGATCATGGGACCAGAAGCTTAGAAAAGAAAATAAGCCATATAAATAAGCCTTGGTAACTCTTTCTCTAGAGACTTTCCTTTTTGCTCTGTTCTGTGACCTTCTGAAAAAGGCAAAAGCAAGGTGGAACTAACAGTCTTACATCCCAGCTAGATGTTTAGCTCAGCAAAACTGAAAAAGTTTAAGTGACAATAACGTTGCTATCAAATTAAAACCTTGGTGGTGCTGTATAGTCACATGTATATTCAGAACATGATGCAGGGAACCATTATTCAAGGTATCAGAGGAAAAGTTATTGATTGCCATTAAAGAAGAATTGCAGAGCTGGTGCAGGTTGCTTTGATCAACAGATTTGAAAGGTTCTACAGATAATATACTCCCTGCAAATAGATTCACTGTTGTCACAGACCAACCCTGTATGTGTCAAGAGATACATGCTCAATGATAGCTTCAAAAGTCTTGGGTTTGGACTTCTATCTGCACACATATACCATTAAAGATGAAAAAGAAGAGCACTGTTCATAGCAAAAGGATCAAAATTCTCTGTACAATGCTGACTCCCATAGTGCCAGAAAAAAATCCCCTGAATTAGTTCATTTTCATGTATATGTTCTTCAAAAGCAAAAGTTAGAGATTAAGCTATTTAGTCCAGTGAAATATTTTATTTTCCGAAAGATTTTCTAAAGAGGAGTGAAAGGCCTTAGTCAAACAATCAATGACACAAATGAGATTCCTGTTACTCCTCATATTATTAAAATAGTGTATTGCATGTTCTTATTATAACCTAGAATATTTTGTAAACATCAAAGGACCACATTGTCTACAGCTCAGTTTCTTTATGATGATTAACAACGTGTTTAATTTTATTTAGTCTATGGAAGAAAAACATTCTTATTTTAAACTGAGAAAAGCCCCACCACTTAAATAAAGAGGATTCAGGAGCAGAAATTATATCATATATGTAACTGCTAATAAATGGATTTTACGTTTAGAGCTACCTTGAAAATTATTTCAGACATTTATGCATATGGTGACTACCCATTCACATTGTTTTTCCCTTTTGGCAGGCCAAGCAGTAACCGCTGGTCAAAGGGATATTCTGTGTATTTGAAACTGTTCCTGTAAAGGATTGCAGACTTAGATAATATTCCTTAGTATTATTTTCCATTTATTCTTCCTTGAGAGTGCCTAGTATCTGTAGTTCCATAAAGAAAGCTAGGAATGTAGTTGTCTGCTATTATAAGTTCTATTAAGGGAGAGCTGCTGAAATTCATAGATGTTTTCTCTCTTTAACAAAACTACTTTATTTTTTGAGATTTAAACATGTGATATAACACTATAGAATATAAAATTGTATTTTAATCTTTAAATTTAAAAAGTTACATGAAACTTTCTTCAAATTGTTCAGTGATCCATCTTTGGTCCAGCTAAAGTCAAGTACATTGAGGAAAAGTCATCCTGGATTAGTTAACTATGCCCCAATGTAGTTGCTCCAGGTTGAAGTAGCTGTGTTAATGAAAGCCAGTGTAGCTTGCCTCTTTCCAACCCATTGTCTAGATTCTTGATAGAGGGAAATTAGCTGAAGAAGAAAGGTGTGATTGTTTAAAAGCTATAGTGTTTGGGAAGCAAAGGGGATTGAATAGGCAAAGAGGAATGTAAAGATACATATACACACTGCAGTTTCAGAAGAACACAATGTCTCTCTTGACATTCATCTTCACATCAAAATTACACTGAAACAATGCAAGTATTACTTCAATATAACTGAAGGAGAAAGGCCATACTGATAGGGTTTGGGACAATAAAGTTATGAAGGCAACAGAAATCTCTTGAGGCAGCATAGATGGAATACAAACATTGTTGCTAATTCTCACAACTTTAACTAAAAATTTTTAAGTGATAAAATACCACCTATTTTTGCAAGCAAATCTGGAATTAACAAGATACTGTGATTTAGCAATATTTCAACAGAAATTTAGGAAATACCCCAGTTTTTTCGAATTTTTGTATGAATGAGAAGTCCCATGGTTCTATTAAATTGTTTGTGTGGATAAAGTTCTACATAACAGTTCGTTTTCTAAACCTAAATTAAGAAAGTAATTTATTTTATTGGAGGTGGGGTTATCATTTAAAGCCCCACAAGGGTCATTCATTAACTGGGCCAGCTTATTGCTAGCTGAGTAGTAAATAACTCAACTTCAGATATGGAACACGGTCCTGAATAGGAAGAGAAGGAATGTGTATATCCATATGTCTTGGTTTGAAAGACAGGTGTCTGCTAAGGAAGGCAGGAGCCTCCCTTGGAATGGAAAAAAACCAACCCCCTTCCCTCCAAATTATTATAAATTTGAAATTAAGGGGCTTTCAGGCAAAGATATGAGGAAATGGGAATAACAGTTTTTACTAATATATATCTATATATATATATGTAACAAAACAATAACACAGAGAAACTGGTTTAAAGCCGGACAGAGTCAGGGGTACAACCTGGCACCCTGCCAGGCAGGGTGCTGGTAGCAGTCCGGTGTAGTGGTAGCTGCAGTTCTCTTTGAAATGGTCCTGTTGAAGCGGTGATCCTGTAGAAAGAGGTCTGAGCAGTCCGATTCGGCAGTAGCTGCAGTTCTCCTTGAAATAGCTCTGTTGAAGTGGTGATCTTGTAGAAGGAGAAGTCTGGTCCTCCTCCGAAAATCCAGTGGTGGTGTAGTCCTTGTCCTCTGAGATCCCAGCAGGTAAGGCTGCTCATGCTGTTCCAAACTCCAGATTTTATCCCAGTGGGAATGCTTGGCTCCTTCCCCCTGGGCGGAGCATCTCACAATGGGATGGTGACTCATGGGGCAAGGCACTGATGGGGCCATTAACAGGAGATAGTCCAGGTGCAGGTTATCTCTGAGTCATGGGGCAAGGCATTGTTGGGCCTATTAACAGAAGCTAGTCCAGAGGGAGGAGGCAAGGAACATCGGCACATCTGGTTTTCAACAGCTCATGGTAATAGAATACATTGTAACCCAGGACACCATAAAATCTATAAGTACTGAAAATATGTAACAGAACATAATTATGAAATATTTTATGCTAGTAGTAGAAAGCTTCAGATAATTTATGCAATAAAAATCATGTTGATATAACTGCTGTCCCTCTGAAAAATCTGTTGTCATGGAGCATGACTCTGTAACTTGATTTCTTTATACTAGAAATGTTGCGCGCTTGTGATATACATAAAACATTACTTCTAATGGTATCTGCCATTGTTTTCTTACTTCATTCTCAGAGGAACCTCATCTGACTTTCCCATCAATGTCGTTAGACAAATTATCCTCCTTTAATTAATTATCCCCCTTCTTTCCTTTTGTGAAATGTTCACATTCTGGCTCATCAATTTATATGATCAGGAAATGAGAAGTACCCTGACAATTGGCACAATTCAGAAAGGGTGAAGGAGGGTATCACCACCTACATAGTAGGGAAAGAACAACTCTTCTTTTATAGATTTTTTTTCTCCCCATAGAATTTGGGCAGAATAGAACTGACTCTATACCCTTGAATGGCTGTTCTGTATAATACATTACAGACTAAACATCTCATTAATTCATGTAGGGAAAAGACTGTAAGCTTAAATCCTCCTCCTCCTCATCCCCTTTCCTCCTTTTGCATATCTGTTTCTTCTGTAATGGGACCCAGGAGCACAGAGGAGGTGCTGCAACACTGTAATGGGTCTCTCCCTCACCTGGAGCAGTCAGGCACAGCTGGAGTTTTCTCATCATTTGGCTACAGGCATTGTTCCATTCTGTTTGTATTTAAAAACAATGTGAGATTCATTCCCTATCCTCACACTTGCCAATTGCTAAAAAAATAGCCCCAGTACTCATTACCCATTACATTAGAAGATGATATTCTTCTTTCCTATCTTTAAGGCAAACAAGGAACAAAAAAAGAAAATAAATATGAAGTAAATATAAAACCTATTGTGGTCACAATTGAGAGAGAGAAAATCACACTAGTTGTTCTGGGTAAAAATAGTGTTTAAGACGAACATTGTTTTTATATATCTGGATTTCCAAAGACATGGAATCTGTAGATAAAAATCTACAGACTAGAAGGAAATAAGGGTATTGATAACCTTTAAAATATAACTGAAAATCACATGACAATAGACACTTTGTTCTCTCGCAAATGAACTTCCATGTTTTGTTTATAAAAATACTCGCACTTTAACAGTAATAGGTAATAGACAAAACTATCTCTTTTATTTGAAGATACATACAAATATTATAATGTTTAGGAGAAGGTATCATCTGTTAGGTGATTCAAATTTTTGTTTGTTTACTGATCACAGCAATACCTAAACCCTACTACAAATAAATATAAACAATCTCCAGTCCTATTACCATGTAACTTGGTAAGCATAGGCTAAGACTGCTGAAACTGGTCCAAAACTGTTTGTCTGCTACGTATCTTTAAGATTATATGTTTTGAGTATGCATACTATGAAGACATATGCTGTAATTTACATTTTTTATCATCCTTATTTACACTGAGAAATATATATATTCTTCATTCATAAGTTATTAATTTCTATTTTCCTGATTTCTGCTTTTTCAGTGCCTTTTCTCCTTAATATTTAAGTTGGAATTTTCAAGATAAAATAGATGATGTGGTGGATTAACTCTGGCTGAATGTTAGGTGCCCACCAAATTGGCTCTATCACTCCACTCCTCAGCAGGACAGGGGAGATGAAATATAAAAAGCTTATGGGTCAAGATAAGGGCAGATTACCAGTTACCATCACATGCAAAACAGTCTTGACTTGGGAAAATTAATTTAATTTCCTGCCAATCAAAATCAGTGTAGGATAACGAGAAATAAAGAACTAAATCTTAAAACACTTTCCCCCCACTCCTCCCTTCTTTTTAGGCTTGACTTTATCCCTCCTCCCTCTCAGTGGCACAGGGGGACAGTCAGTTCATCACATGTTGTCTCTGCTGTTGCTTCCTCCTTATGGGGAAGGACTCCTCACCCTTTTCCTCTGCTCCAGCATGGAGTCCCTCCCATGGGAGGCAGTCTTCCACAAACTTCTCCAGTATGGGTTCTTCCCACAGGCTGAGTTCTTCTCAATGTGCTCCACCATGGGTCCTTTTCAGGTGCTCCAGCACCGGTCTGAAGGGTCACAAATGCTGTCAGTAAACCTGCTCCAGCATAGTTTCCTCTCTCCATGGGTCAACGGGTTCTGCCAGGAACCTGCTTCAGCACAGGCCTCCATCACAGGATTACAGCCTCCTTTGGGCATCCACTTGCTGCAGGTGTGGGTCCTCCAGGAGCTGCAAGTGGATCTCTGTTCTACTATGGACCTCCATGGACTTCATGGGCACAGTTGCCTCTCCATGGTCTTCACCACAGAGTGTGGGGTGTGCAGGGTATGAATCCCTTCTGTCTGAACCACCTTCTCTCCTTCCTCTCTGACCCTGGTGAGGCAGAGCATTTCCTCTCGTATTCTGACTTCTCTCTGCAGCTGCTCTTTGTTGCGCATTTTTTTTCCCATTCTTAAATACATTATCCCAGAGGTGCTACCACTGTGGCTGATGGGCTCACCCTTAGCAAGCAGGTCTGTCTTGGAGTCAGCTGGCATTGGTTCTGTCAGACACGGAGGAAGCTTCCAGCAGCTTCTCACAGAATGCACCCCTGTGGCCCCACCATTATCAAAACCTTGCAACACAAACCAACAGATGATTATACTAACACTGGTTCCTTGGCCTTGCAAGCAAAAGTTACACAAATTGCCTCCCTCACTGGAGATATTCAAGAACTGTCTGGACAAAACCCTGTGCAATGTGCTCTGGGATGACCCTGCTTGAGCAGGAAGGTTGGACCAGATGACTCACTGTGATCCCTTCCAGCCTTACCTATTCTGTGATTCTGTGAAATATATGATGGTATATTTTTCTAACTTTTTGAATAAGAAAATCCTACATTGGTAACATTAGCACAACAATTTCACAACTAAGTTATATATGTGTATTCAGTAATGTGTATATAAATTGTACATACCATGGCGTTTCAAAGTGGGATTACATAGATTTTTATGCATTATCTTGCAAAATGTCAGTGTGTCAATATATGGTGGTGAATGCTTGTAGCTTTTGCATAGAAAATTCAAGTATCAAACAGCAAGCTTTGTCCTTTTTGAATCACATACTTGAACTGTTTCTTTTCACATATTAGTATTTAGTTCATCTAGTATTCTTTGTTTCAAGAAATAGTGTGTAATTAATTCAAATGCTCTTTTACTAATAACTAAACAAATGTAGTTGTGTGTCATATTTTCTTTGATACGGTCAGTAAAACAAATAATGGGCATTATTCTCAGATGTTGTTAAAGTAAAGAGTGATTGGTCTTTGCCTGTTGTTTCCCTGAAGGACTACAGATTTTGAATCTCTGCTGAAGTGATAACAAGTCTTCAGTATTGTACTTTTCCAGTGTGCACCAGTGACCTCTTTTCTTTCAATATTGTTTTCCTTATAAGAATCACATTCTTATCTTTTATGTACCCCTCAGTTGCAGGAAGGGAAAGATAGGTTAACTCTTCAAACCCTAACTCCAGTGTGATTCTGTCAAAATGCATTTGTGTAGTAAGTGACCATTTCTTTTCCCCAAGGCCCCCTTTAGTCACCTCCAAGATGGGCTTGACTTTCACAAAGAGAAAGGGTAAGAGAAAATGAACATTACTATCTTGCTATCCCTATACTAGGGGCTACTGTAGCCTGTGGCTCTCCCTTCAGTACACCACTGGATCGAAATCTGCAAAATCTTTCAGTGAGATATACAAAAGTACTGTAAGGATAATTTAAAATGAAGAGAGATGGTATCTTAATTTTCTTTATATTATTGTTCCGGTTTTCCCTTAACCTGATATGTTTTCTAAATATTTCCTGTTAGAAAATACTTTGGCAATTATTAACTTAATTTAGTGCTTTGCAACTTCAAACTGCACAGATTAATTTAGGATAATAGCTGTTTCCAAACTTAGTATCCTAAATAGTTTCAACAGGAGTTTATCTTTTCAAAAAATAGCTTTCTTAAATCACCAGAAATTATGCCTCCTTTTACTGTTAATGTCCTTCTTTGTGACAATTTCTGAAAACAAAAATGGATTTTCTTTTCTGTCTCAAAAATCTTAAAACACAAAAGAACATGCCTGATTCATTGTTAACATATTTAACAAATTATATTTATGGTTAGAGGTTCTTTTTCCTTTTTATAAGGCTACAAAGGAAATAAGGACTATTTAACAGAAATAATATTAGCATAAGTTGTTGGTTTTTTTTCCTGAGGCACAAATAGCAATACTCATCTTTTGTATCACAGTGGTAGTGATCACAGGAAAACAAATACCCATCTTAGCCATCTCCTATTGCAGCTAACACAAAGTGCAAATCTCAAACAGCAGAATAAATCGTGAAAGAGAACACAAACCAATATGTAAAACTGCAAAGTAACCAAAATGTAAAATAAAATACAAAAATGAGTTTAACCAATGAATTTATTTTGGACTTTTTGAGGTAGCCTCTACATATAATAAACTTATTCCAAATGCTTACACTAAATGCTTTCTATACTATAGAAACAGTGTTTCCACTAAAATATACTCTAGAACAATTTCTGCTGTGAATTGCACCTTTTTTTACATCTGCATTATATGAAAGAGAGCATTATAATTACTAATACTTTAGTCCAACAGATACACTAAGCAGTGGACTCTTACACACAGTTTTATTGACAGGCATTCAAGTTATATTCCAGAAGAGTAGCCCATATGCCTTCTCTTTCTCTTCACTATTTGGTGCCCCACACTGAAATTTCCAGTTTTATAGTTGTGGGTTATTTTAAGTGTTAATTACGGCATTAATAATTAAGCTGTCTGAAAATTTACTGTTTTTTCTGCTAATCTTAAAACAACAGTAAATTATTTCTATTTATCATGAATGAATTATTTACAATGAGGGACTAGTATGAGTTTGTCAAGAAGAGAGGCTCTCTCAGGCTCTGAACCTAACTGCTTAGGGATTTTTGAAACAAATATGTAGTGCAGGTAAGCTAAAACACAAGTGGTAGAACTAGCAGCAAAAAAATGTGAATATAATTTACTCCTTAGTGAATTAAAATAAATACGAATTAAAATAAATATTAATACACTTTCCTAAAATCATGTTTTTAAAAATGTGATTATCTGACAAATGCCCAGGAAAGCCCAGCTTGGTTTTTTCCTGTCTGTTTTAAAGGAAGTTTATTGACATTCTCTAAAGAAATCTAAAAAGTATTTGCACTTCAATTAAAAAAAACACAAACAAAAAACTAAACAGCAACAAAACCTCAAACAAAACAAAAAAATCAAACCCTATCATTTCTGCTCCTGTGGAAAACAAAATAATGACAGAAATACTCTGTATCAAATTCAGAGATGAACTGATGCTAATAGAAAATTTAAAAAGTATATAAAAGTGTTGCAAGCAATGCATTCAGGAAAATTTTAAAGTAATAAAGGAAATATTTGCTATAAATATAAATGAATACAAATGGGTTTTAGGGATGGTTTAATTAATTTTAAACCATTATTCATATAACATTTTGTTTAACTTGATTTTGTTTATGAAAGCAAATTCAGTATAAGACTGTGGATGTAATCTGAAATGCACCAATCACATAGGATATTTTTTTCCAGCTAGCTCCTGTAAATGATTTTACTCTGCCTAATAATTGTTTGAATGCAGAACTAGTTCCTTTAAGTCCTAATAGGGATGTATATTTTCAAATTTAAGAAAAGAGCGTGGAAACTCTTGCCCAGCTACATCAGAATGAAAGCCCCAAGAGAGAGTAAATTGAAGTAGGAATAAATACATTTACTGCCTAGTATATATTGTTTGAGAAAACTACATTAAGTTACATGATGTTGTCACTTGTTGGAGAACTAGTTTATAGAATACATTTGTTTCTAGAATATATTTGCTTTCCCAAATGAAATATGAAATTACTTAGACACTTGGAATAGTATTAATCTACCAGGACAGCCTAGGAAAACTTTGTATTTCTTTGGCAGGGAAAAACTGAGCAGTTCTGTAGGTTTGATATTAACAGTCTCACAAAATTTGAAGACGGGAGGGTGAGTTTGTGTGTTCTTTGGGATAGCTTATGTTGTTTCTTCAGGACAGCTGTAACTTCTTTTTGAGGTCTGTGATCTCAGGGTAAATTGAACCTGGTTTTATCCTTTTATAATAATGAACTATATCAATCCTTTCCTAGAACTGTTTGGAAAAAAGTACAAATAAACCAACAAGAAGTGTTCGTGGGTTTTTTGCTTTTTATTAGATGGTTTTCTTTTGTTGTTTTTAATTTTTCTTTAGTCAAACAGAATAATAGAGCTTTTCAAAACTCTGTGGAGTATTTTTTTAAAAAATCTTCAACTCTTTTTCAGTTTCTTGTTAAAATGGAATGTTCTTTATTTTCTTTGTGTCACATTTTAATTGTATTTAGAACCTTAATATATGAAAGCTTTGAGAAATCAAGTGTATGCTGCTGAAAATATTATCCTAGAAAAATTGTTTGAGTTAAAATCAAAACACTTGCTATATTTTATTTATGATTGTTTTTTTTTCTTGTACTCAAACTATCATATATGAAAATGTGAAAAAAAAATAGCTGCAAGACCTTTAAAGAGAAATCCTCAAACTAAGGTATAGGGATATTTGTTGCTGTCATTACATGTAATAAATTCATTTTCTTTTAAGGTTTCTATCCTTTTTATAGTTAGCATCTCTCATGAAAGAAGTTTGTGGTATTTGGACTGGACAAGTTAAAAAAAGTTTTGTTCTGAATTTCTATTACTTATGTACCCTATTTCCTCTATTTGTAGATGATGAGTGTATTCCTAAGTTTCTTATCTGGAGCACAGCATTTTCTTTACAAGTTTCTAATCCATAACAAACTGCATCCAAGGGTGCCAAGAGAACTGTTGAACTTCCATCCAAGGCCATTTTCCTGTCATCTTTGGCAGTTTGTCAAGCTTAGGAGAGATACACAAAGACTGAAAACAAGTTTTATGATCTTTTACAAAAGCCTGGCCTGTGCAAATTTCAAGGCTTGGAGAAATCACAGATCAAGTCTTCTTGAAAACCATTTTCTGTCATGTGAAGAAAGTGATTGTGAACAGATAATTTATTAGGGGTAAAACACACCTGAACAAGCTGATGCTCCTTGTAATAAGTTACTTGCTCATTGGACAAGGGGACATCAGTGGATGTTGCCTACCTCAAACTTACCAAAGCTTTTCACTCTGTCCACTCATCCAGAGTTGTATACGTGAACATAATGTCCTGACTTGAATGAAAGAATTTTGTCAGAGAGAACTGATTGGAAGAAAAAAGCAAAACAAAACACCAAAGGAAAACCAACCAAAAAACAAACTAACAAACAAAAAAAAAGCCCCTAGCAAAACAAAGGAAAAAACTCCAAAATCCTTCCCTACAAAATACCCCAACAGGTTGGATGATAGGATAGACGGTAGCAGTAAATTGGTCATACTGTACTGAAGACCAGTTCATCTAGCTTTTAGAGACTGATTAACTGAAGTAGGTTCCGCAGAGGCCTGTGGAGGTGAACAGGGGCTGGAGTGATTGCCCACTTGTGATGAGAGGCTCAGGGAGTTGTTGAAGTAGGGTCTAATATCAGCCTGTCAATATCTATGAGGAGGTTATTGACAAGACAGAGGCAGTTTCTTTATGTTGGTACAGGATGGAAGGCTGGGCGTACAATGGACCTAAGTTAGAATGAGACCAGATATAAGGAAAGACTTCTTTTTACCATGCAGATGGTCAATAAGTGGAACAGGTTTCTCAGAACAGTCTTCATCCTGGTGCAACTGGATAAATCCCTGAGCAACCTGGTCTTAGCTCAGAGCTGAGTCTGCCTTGAACAGGAGCCTAAAGACCTCCTGAGGTCCCATCCAGGAGGTCTCTGGTGGGGGATTAAGAAAGTCAAGGCGCAGCTGGAGCTGAACCTTACTAGGGTCATGAAAAAGAACAATGAGGATTTCTTTAGGTACATAGGGCAAGAAAGGAAGGTGAAAGGAATTGTACCTGCAACAACGAGCAAAGCAGAAGGCCTGGTTACAACTAACAAGGAGAAGGTTGAAGCTTTTTGTCTTGAGCTCGACTGGCAAGGGCTCTGGCCACATCACCCACCTGACAGAATGAGAATATGTATATACACCTATGTATTTATGTCTAGCTTCCTTTTTACTTTGGACAATTCTTTTGGTTCCACCACTCCCTTATTTGCCATGTTGTTGGTACCTCAATTTGAGCTGTATTGCAACATGGACAGTGTTTACACGTTGGGGAGCTGGTCTCTGTTTCTACTTTGAAGAGTTCATGTTCTACTAGCAGTATTTTACTTAATGTTATTGTTGTCTAAAATTTTATGAAATAAAATAGGGTAGAAATACTTTTCCTAATATCCTTTAATTTTCAAGTATTTTATAAACATAAAGAGTTCTGATTTTTCTAATCCTGGGTAGTGGTTTAACTGTAGCCAACAACTAAGCCCAACACAACCACTCACTTATTCCCCCTGGTGGGATTCCTTATGCAGAATTTCCTCCTTAAGAAGCTGGGGTATAGAATCAGACTCAATAGTGCATTTTGAAAACTCTTCTTATGTAGGTGATTTTAATTTACTTAGAATTTTCTACATGTCAGCATATGCATGCAGTGAGTTTGTTTTATTATTCTATAAATAAATTCCTTATTTATTTCAACAGAAATTGAAAAGGAAAGCTGTGGGGATCCTGGAACACCATTGTATGGTATCAGAGAAGGGGATGGATTTTCTAATCGTGATGTTTTAAGGTTTGAGTGTCAGTTTGGATTTGAATTAATTGGAGAGAAATCTATCATTTGCCAAGAAAACAACCAGTGGTCTGCAAACATACCAATCTGTATTTGTATGTACCAAATATTTTCTTATTATTATTTTTGAGGCATAATATTATGATAAGTTTTTACTTATAGGTAATAATTTGTATGATTGATTTTAGAGTTAGTACATTGTAATTAACTCTACTGATGGGATGAATTTACTTTTTTTGGCAGGTTTGCCTAATGTACATGCCCAAAGGACAAGTTCTAAAACTGCTAAAGTGTTTTTTTTCTCTTATACCAACTCTTAAAGCAGTTGTCTTTGTGTGCTTTCATATAGTGGTTTATTATTGGCTTTTTTTTTGGTAGGATTCTGTTGAATTTATGATGTAAATTATGTATGATACAATTTTAATAGCTGGTCTTATAAAGTAATATATTTCCTTAGATTAGAAATTGCTGAATTGAAATCAAGGGTTTAAATTATTTACACTTTCCCCATGTATTTTATATGAATACCTTTTAGCACTTAAATTATCACAGATATTTATTGTTCTCTCCAGTTGCATTATATAGCATAAGAATATACAATGTTGTGATACATATTTGTGGCAGCACCTTTCTTAACTTTCCACTAAAATAGTATGGATCAAATATATTCAGAGTGCAATCAGTTGCTTTCATCTCTGCAACTAAATTTAATATGGCATATCTGAATTGGTTGAAAATAATACATTATCATGATAATGACAAAACATGTCTGGTCTCTTTGAGGCTTTATTTCTTGTGCCTGTTTGTGAACAACAAATGATAAGGGCACTATTAACATTTCTGCCCCTTTAATGTGCTCAGTGGGAGGTCTGCTCATCTAAATAGTTCCCTACAAGAGAAAATAAGTGGTGCCAAGTGAATGTTATCAAGGGTAAATTGTAAGGACTGTCATGGATTTCCAATACAACAAGAATGCTCTTTATTTCTTGTGGCCTCTGCTTGGGAGGTAGTTTTATTGAGAGGAAGGGAATATGAAGATTGAAAAAACAACCTTCTTTCTAGATTCACATATCACCACAAAGAATGAATTATTCAATTGAGGTAATCAGCAAGTTGCAAGAACTCTTGCAGAAACTTTGCACTAAAACAGTCCTTATTGAAGTGTTTTATTCTGTTATCTAATTTATCTCTCTCTTTTTTGGCAGTTCCTTGTCTTTCCAATTTCACTGCACCGATGGGAACAGTTCTGTCACCTGATTATCCAGAGGGATATGGGAATAATTTAAACTGTATCTGGACCATAATTTCAGACCCTGGGAGTCGAATTCATCTCTCCTTTAATGACTTTGACTTGGAATCTCAGTTTGACTTCCTTGCAGTTAAAGACGGCGACTCTCCAGATTCTCCTGTAATTGGAACATTTACTGGTGCTGAAGTTCCTTCTCATCTTACCAGTAATGGTCATATTTTGCGTCTGGAATTTCAAGCAGACCATTCAATGTCAGGACGTGGATTTAACATCACTTATAACAGTGAGTAATTGTATTCTTTTTCTTGTGTGTGTGTTTTGTTTTCAACATACAGTCTAGGAGATAGGCATAAGTATTTAAAAATTACGCTATGGTAATACACCTTCAATTAAATCCTATATACCTCCAAATTCCTAATTTAGATGTTTAGATTATTGCTCAAATACTGTGCTAGGGCTGAAAATATGCCTATAGTTCTCATTTATGGCTTTAGAGATCGTTGTGATAGGAGTGTTTGAAAGACTTACAAATCAGGCCAGTTCCAAATTGTATAATAGGACTTTATGAAATTTGCTGACAGTGCAGTTTGTGCCACATAATATTAATCACCACCATTGCCTGTACAAAACTGTTGTTCTTGAAGACTCATATGTTCAGCTGTGAACATTTGTATTACCCTGGAGCTGATGGCTGCAGTCTTTGCTAGCTCCTAGTCACTGCAGTTAAGTGAGCAGCCATACGAGCTCTTTGATCAGTTGTACCACAATAGACTTGTCTTTTTTTTTTGCTGTTTCACCTTCCTTATTTATTGACCACATAATAATAATTGAAGGTGATATTAAATATCTTCTCCAGTACTAAATACCATTAGCATTTATTCACCTTTTTGCTGGCAAAACTGTTACATTTCCTCTGAAACACATATGAAGAGCTGCCTACCTTGCACCAAATGTTTTGGCATTTATTCCACACTAAAATCCAGCCAGGATATATTCCCAGGTAGTGCAGACACAGTGATGCAAGGCCATAGCATGAATAATTGCAAAATACAGTGTGAAACTTTCCTGGGAGCATATGCAAAATTAAATTTTGCCAGTTCAACAGTATCCTGAAGTATTAGACTTGCTGCTTTTCGTAGAGCATGGTAGGAATACGAGAGCATCTAGTAGATGCTTCATTGTGTCCTTCAACCAGAGCTTCTCCACCTCATCAATCCCCCCACATTTGGATATTTTGATTTCTTTTCCTTTCTTTCTTTCTGATGGTCGGGGTAGCAGAGTAGTTTTCCATGCCAACAGATGGAAAAAATAAGCAAAATATGATAAATATTTTGATATTTTCAAAAGTCTGATGTCATGTGTAACTAGTCCCCTTCCTGTCTTTCTCCCTAACATCTGAGAGTATATAAAATTCCAGAGGCTTATTTGAGATGTAAGAGAATCTACAACAGCATGATTTGAAGGAGAGCACATCTCTCCATCCCAAAAAAATGTATTACCTACTGAACTTTATGAAAAAAAAACCTTTGTTGTTTAAGCTTTTTTACTCTAAAAAAACCTAAACTAACCATTAAATCAAAGAGGAAATGAGAGATTAAGTGAGGTTGTAATTGAAAGACTCAGACTCCACATTTTTCTCAAATGAATGTTAACAATTAATATTATATTAAATAACACTTCAAGAACTAAATTCTCCTGTGGTTTTTTACTTTTCTCACATCATCTTTCACCTCTCCATCTATTTTTTTTTTCTCTTTTTTTTGGTTTTGGTTTAAGTTGTCAGTCTTTCAGAGAATTCCTTATTAAAATCTACATTGAACATTACTGTCTGAATAGGAAAGAGATAAACTGACACCAGATTATTCTGTAAACATTATTTTTCTGATACTGTCTTAGATTTCAGCTCTCATCCCTCTGATTCATCCTCAGATCATTTGTCACAAATGTATAATGTAAGCATGAAGAACATGTGGTAACCTCTTACTGGTTTCTATAGGTACCAGTCATCATTGCAAACTAACTTTTGACTGGTAGCTACATATCTTAGTACCATAACCAAATGCTGGAAAGTCAGGGGTTATTCAGAGTTACTCAAATATGAAATAATTTATGATGAAAATGAGATATGGAATCCACGTTTCTTTGCAGAAGTTTTAACATCTGCTCTATATTTTCTTTTCTCTCATGTTCTTTTAGCATTTATAACAGTTCTGCTTACTTTAAAGTTTCATTGTGGGGTGGTCAAGCCTAAATCTAGTGATGAGAAAACAAAAATCAATTATTGGAGGATATAAGGTAGTCTTCTTAGGATAAAAATTAAGGCGATGTATAATTGGATTTTCTCAAGTCATCCCATTTTGCACAACTAGAACTAAATATAGGTCAGTTAATGTAGAATTTATAGTAAAAATGAAAGATGGAGAAGATTAGCATGGAATACTCCTTATATTTAGTTTTTAGTTTGAAATAAACTAATTCATCAAACACTGTCAATACTTCAGATTTAATATTTCAGTGACACAGAAATATATTTACCTTACTTAAAGTCTTCTTCTTTAAAAGCTTTGCAGACCTCCTTGGGCATGTAGTAGTCTGATCAAGTCACTTAAATTATGCACCAATAGTATCAAGTGATACAATTTTAATTTTATAAAGAAGGAACAATCCAATATTTTCGGCAGTTGTATAATGAAACCAATTAACTCTGGAAAGAATTTAAAGAAGTGTTTTACACATTTGAGCAATTTAACGCATTTATATTTTTATTTCTTTTCATGGGCATTAGTGCATGTGTTTGTTAAACTCTGTAGTTAAAATCTACTTAGAAAAGCAACAATATCTCCAAATAATGTCTCTACTATTTCTTCAGTGAAGACAGCTGCGATCTGATAGATTACAGAAGTAATCTTTCCATATTAAATAGTTTAAGGCCAAAAGAGATGATAAAAAAAGGAGTGAATGGAATTTCACTCCATCTTAGCGTTTGTAAACCCAAACTTAATTAAAAATATCCATTTTCTGCTAACACTCCAGTTGATACATTCCAAAGCTATCAGTCTCTTTTTGCCCCTTTCAAGAGCAGAAACAGTGTCACAGAAACAGTACATCTTGATCAATCTCTTCTAATAGAATATAGGCTAGTAATGTAAATAACTTCATTGATGTTTATGAGGTGTAGGATGGAGAAGAATAAAACTGAGTTACTATTACATAATCTGATTATTTAATGGTATTTCTCAGAAACTATTTTAACTATTTTAATTTACTTTTATTACAGAAACATGTGTGGTCTCAGATAATTTCTCTCCTTCCAGTAAAATTGAACATAAATCTTACTTTTGTTGGAATTAAGCAAAAATTAAATTTCAAATGTATCATCTCTGAGTTATTCCACTATGTCTAACAAAGATTTTCTAATTAGTTAAATTTTGGGATTAGACCACAGATACATGTGACTTGAAAATGGATGATACAGAGAATGTTCCAATAACCAAAGGAACAGGAACTCAATAGTCTGTGATTTTTTGTTTGGAAAATGAGGCAGAAGAGTGTTTTACTAGGTGCAGCAGAACACAGGGATATAGCAACCTAAAACTACATTGGTTTAAGTTGCTATGGAAATGCATACTTAGACCCGATTCCTTGGCTTGCCTTTATATCCCAAACCCAGGAGTTGTTAATGACATTTCTGGTGCCTGTGAAGATATTTATAAAGTCAGTCATTAGCTATATGCGTTGAACTCCACAGTTCAAGGGAAAGTATCAGCCTTTTATCATATTTGTGACTCCTTTATGATTGCTTCCCACTTTATATATATCTTTGTTTAATTATGGAGAACAGAGCTAGACATAGTATTGAATATAGTCACATAAATTACAAGCAGTAAATTTATATAGTCTCTCTGCTTCAGTCTAGGTTTCCTAGCTTAGGTTAGAATAGACAAAATGCATGCATTAAGTGCTGTGTGACAATTGGAACCATGTGACAGAGAATGCATGTTTACTTCCCCTGACAAAGGAGTTAATGGAGAGGAGACTAAAAAGTTGCTAGGTCATCCATGGGAAGGCATTCAATAAACCAGACTCATGCTAACCTCCCTTTGGGCTGAGGTGGATGAGTATTTTAAGGTGGAGAGCATCTTCCAGATTGCTTGATTTATGGTGGATTTCTTTGAGCTGCTGCTCACTGGAGTGTAGGACATGCTGGGCACATATCTTCAAATAAGCTTAGACCTGCCGTTTGTAGTTATGAAGATATTATTTGTTACTGTTCTCATTACAGCTTTTTAATTGTGCTAGCAAAAGACCTTATGAATTATATTGACAAAGGTCATACGATGGGCCTCTGACATCAGCCTAATTCCTCAAGTTATTTCAGCTCAGCAGACCAAGACATGGACAATCCCAGATGATGTGTTTATATCCAAAGACTGATTTAGTGTGGTTTATTGCTGTGATAGGGTATGTTCATCACAGCACATTTTTCCTGCCTGTCGCTCCTGTTAAACTTTTTCAGTCTCACTACTTCTCCAGCTAGAGAAGCTTCTCAATTCTTCAAAGTGTAGTGTTCTACAAAGAAGTATGATGGTACTGAATAAGCCACCATTTGCCTACACACTTTTCAATAATCTTTCACAATAGTCTTTAGTATGAAGTGTATTGTTATTATTTTGTATTCTCTTAACTTTTGTTTTTTCTCTGATAATTTCTTCTGGAAAATTATTACCAGTAAAGTTACCTTTACTCCAAAGCTATTGCTACGCTTACCAGCTAAAACTCTTGGTAGGGCAATCCACCAAAACAACTAACTGCACCAGTGGACCACTCCTTTCTGGCCCTGTTTAAAGGAACTTTCAAAGCTAGCTTTAGATGAGATGAGTTGTGATTAGCTACATTCCTGCTTTCCTGTCTCATGAGATCTCTGCAGTTCTTTCCCTTTTTTTTTTTTTGTTTATTTGTTTGGGTTTTTTACGCAAAATGCATATTTTAATATTCTTCTGAGTTAATAGCAGAATATCACCATCACCCTGATCTATGATTATATTTCCTAACATTTTTCCAGATATTGCTTAATATACCTGTACAGTCATGGTAGTTGATGAGTATAAATAAACCTCCTCTTTACATGTAATAGTTCATAAGGACCTTTTCCATGGTTTCTTGATTTATTGATGATTAATAAAATACTAATTAATGATATACCCATGTGTTCTTCTTTTCAGCCTAAGGCTTGTATTTAATATTACAGCTCTACCATGAAGCTTTTTAGAAGTATCAGCAGACTGAATTTTGCTCATGAAGTAGTATAACTGTAGCCAGGCTAGACTAAGAGAGTGACTGCTGTTGGTGGGACAAATTGTCTTTCATTTTCTTGCCTCCCAAAGACATTCTGTGCAGTACAGTTGATTCCATAGGAGCATCAGTGGCAGCAGTTCCTGAGCTGAAATATAGAGCAATGAATTGATTTTTCAACCCTAAATAAACTGGTGTCACACACAAACAAGCTAAACTTGGAGACAACATTTATCTACATTTATAAATAACAATATTGAAAATCTATCTCTGGGTTGGCATATCTGGTCTGAAAGTGGTAAGAAAAACAGACAATCAATGCCTTCCCTAAAAGTGATGACTGTGAATAAAGTATTGGAAAAGTTTTTTCTAACTCCTCTGAAAAAGTATGGGATTGCACCATTTTTAATGCCATCTTTGAATGGTAGACAATTATTCAATGAAAGCACTATTTTCATTCCTAATATATATGGCATTGCCTAAGTCAAAATGTCGATTAATAAATGCTTTCTCTTGTCTGTTAAATATGATTTTAATACCTCTGGTATTATTTAAAATACCTCTGTAATGGAACATCTGAGAAATCTTTCTATTAATATACTGACATATTAACTTTTAAAAATATTCATGAGAGGATTTGTATATGTTTTGTCTAGAAGACACACCAGTAAAACTGCAGGGGAAAAAAGTGAAAATCATGTTTTTAGGACTTTGCCCTTTCTGATGTCTCCACATGTAAACATATTTATGAAGATACAATTTGCAGTCATGATATGTGAGGAAGGTGGATATTTGTTCTCACTGAAAAAGCAACATTTTGAAAATTATAAGATGTATATGCAGTATTCTTCATCAATAAAACAACAAAATACAATAACTAATTCATGCATATAATTTAATGATGGTTCTATAAATATGACTTTGCCCATTTCTGGTAGAAAGATGATCTTTCTTCTCCAAAAGTAAGGTATATTCTGTAGTAAAAGACATGAACAGTCTTTGTCATAGTATCTACATGTATAGAGGGAAATAAAATTTTTTCAATTCAACCCGACCTAAACTTGAAATATTCAAAGTTCAAGTTTCTTTTCTTTGCCAACATAACCCTTTTTGTCACTGTTCACTAGCTCTTAATACAAAATAAACTATGGTAGGATCAAGCCCATGAAGGTTAGTATGGCTCAAATGGTGAGATGGTGAATTACATATACAAAAGATGAGTAAAGTTTTTGTATCATACATAGATGCTTGCCCTGCCCTTTTGAAAGAACATTCTGTCCTATTTGAACATTAAAAAGGATGGGTGTTGTTGGAAAGGAGAACCTAACTGTTGCTGAAATCTGCCACCAACAAGCTCTCCAAGATGAGATTCATTCTGGAATAACATCATATTTTAAGCAATTATTTATACTGTTCTACATATTCTGCAGTTGAGCAAGTTTTTGTTTCTTATTTTTCCCTTCGTTTCCTAATATAAATTGTTCTTAGTAGTGAACAAAATCTTAAAAATCTTCTTTGCAAGAGTTCTATTTCCTCTCCCACTTTTCTTTTTTTCTCTTAAAAAGCATTTGGACATAATGAGTGCCCAGATCCTGGAGTGCCAATCAATGCCCGGCGTTTTGGTGACAACTTTCAGCTGGGGAGCTCAATTTCTGTTATATGTGAAGAAGGATTTATTAAAACACAAGGAACTGAAACAATTACTTGTATGCTAATGGATGGAAAAGTAATGTGGAGTGGACCTATTCCTAAGTGTGGAGGTATGTATAATATTTCTTTCTAATTCAGAAGAACTTGATGTAATGCGTTTCAAATTGTCACCAAATGAAGTTGAGATTTTTGCAAATGAACAGCACAATGCTTCTGTTATTGCTGATACAATACTAGATTAGAATAAAGATGCTGATCTCTTTGGGTCCTCAGCTATGGTATTTAAAACTGTTTAAGACATTTTAGCTCTCTGTTGCTGTACTTGTGTTTCTTCTATCCACAGTGACTCCTAGGCTGGGGAAGATTCTCCTAGCAATTGATTTTTCTTTTTATAGAAATTAAGTACTTATGTACATTGCAAACTAAAACCACAGTGTTATGCATATTTCCTTGGACTTGTTTATACTAATGGACACTAAAATATAATCTTTTCTTGATTACTTGTCTATATTCTAAGATCTTTGTACCTAAATGGGAAAAAATTATTTCAGCTGTTTGTAATGATTAAAAAAATTATTTAATCAATGATAATATAATCTCTGCTTTATGGTTTGTTAGTTTCTACTTTAAACAAAAGCTTAGTTCTTATTTTCACTATGTAACAGCCTTCCTGACAAAATTTGTACAATTTTAATACATTAGTGTGACTGCTTATAATATGCTTTGCATCCATGTTTACTTTCTATGATGAATGATTATTGTTTCATAGATATAAGGTGTGCCAGTTTCATTAGACAAGATAAGCTATAATACCTTTTCTTTATTATAAGATTCATGGATCTGTACAACACTGCTAATAAAATATAAGGTTGCATTTTCAATGTTACATTAAAGTCTTAAATTACTGGGAATATTTTTAAGTGTCAGTCCACACACAATGATAATCTGATCTGTAGGTGGTCTGAGAGTCTGAGTGGAACGTATGTTGGAATCCTAAAGTTTGAGACACAAGTATATTTGAATTAGATGGTTTTTATCGGCTGTAAAATTAGATATATTTTTTTAATTTATGATAAAAAAGGAAGGCAAATGAAAATATTTTTAAATTAAAAATTTAATTTGGTCTGTTAAGGTGTTCAGAAGTTTTATTGACTGTGTACACCTTTGTCTGTAAAACAGAGTTGTTTGATATAAGGTCTACGTATACCTCATAATTTCATTGTCTCATCTCTCAAGTCAGAGGCAGAAACTCCATATACCGACTAGGAATGTGACTGCTGTGCAGCTTTCCTTCCACCTCAGAAATGTCAGAAATTACAATGTACAGGAGGGAAATATTTAATAATCTAGTGCAGATGAATAGGGTCAACATACTCATTTTTCAGGATAATCCTGGCTAGCCTCTGCTGGGACTTCCTCCCAGGATCCTGTTTCAGCTCCGTCACTTGGTTGTCACCAGACCCCTTTCCTGTAAGCAATCCAGTCCTGTTCACGTTTCTCAGGTGGAGCTGGATCTGTCTGTGAAGGCACTCAGTGTGTGTGTGAGTGTGTGGGTGTGCACACAAGTGATCATCCCTGGTTCCTGGCTTCTTTTCTTTAGAGGAAGGGTCCTGCTTTTGCTGCTCCCTGATGATTTTGAATTTGAGATTCCCGTTGTCATGCCTTTCATCTTTCCTGTGTGAGGGTTATATGGAGGATTTTCCCATAATCTCTTGTAATATTGTGCTGTTGTACCCATGCTGAAGCTCTAACCTTGGTCTTCCTGCATAACTCCTGTAAGGTTTAATATCCTGCCGTTCCATAGCATTAGTGATAAGCTTTTCAAATAAATATTTCTAAAACTATGAATCTCCAAGATGTGTAGTGATTCTGTGAATAGCCTGTTATCCTAAAAGCTTTTTTCATGCTCACATACAGAAATTTCCTTTTTCAACCCCTGCACCTTGCTATGCAAAGAAATAAATACAAATGACTTTGTGAGAATTCTTAGATCAGACCAAGATTGTCTTTTACTATTTGGCACAGGTCTGTGTTTGATAAAGAGATTCTGCTTGATGACAGCCTCTAGTTTTTTATATTTCTAGAGTTTCATTTTGAACACATGGACATTTAGTATGAACAGATCATGCTATCAGACAACCGTCAAATAAAACTATAAGAAAGAACATGGGATTAAAATCAGTGTAAAAAAAGATCAGGGAAACAATCATTTGGCAAGATGACTGGAGAGTTTTATTTTCTAAAAAACAAGGCTCTTTAAGATAAGCCTAATAGCTCAGCTATTCTGAAGGGAACTACTCCTGGGTTTAGGAAACCAGCATGTGATGGTAAAAGTGAAATAAAAAAATCCATTGAGTATTTATCTGCAAGAGCCAAAATCAGAGGAAGGTAAGAAACATTTTCTTTAAGGAAAACCAGTAGCAAAACACTCCTAAATAAAAATGAGAGACTATTCCAAATTTAGGCAGACTTACAGTGTGCATTATTTTTAATATACTATTCATAGAAATATTTTTGTAATAGAGGATTGGAGCTTTTTGTATCCTAAATGCAGTCGGTGTCATGAAAATTTGGTGAGAATATGGAACTTTGTACAAGTTTAGTTATACTGTATTTTAACAATGGGAGTGCACTGGCTCAGAATAAGGCCATCTGGTTCCTATTCTTGTCAATGTATTTTGTAGTTTATAGGCTCCATATGTATTATGAATATTTTAAAGAGCTGATATACAATAAAATATAGGGATTATGAATGCTGTAGAGTTAACCTTCTGGTTGTTGAGGTAAATATGAGTTCAAATACCTTATTGTTTGACTGGTAATTTTTACTGAAGGTAGTATGAAAAAAAGACTCTTAGGTAAAAGGTGAGAAATGCTCACTTTAAAGCCATCAGTGATTAAAATGATGAAAGATGAAAAAAAGAAATATACATTTGCATATTTAGAAGTGTTTGCAACATACTGAATTCTGAACTGTGATACATGAAGGGATAAGACCCACCAGCAGAGATGAAAGCTATTCTAGGGTTTTATTTAGAAGCATCAGTATATATATATATATATCTTTACTCCCAAGTGCTCCCCTTGGTTACAACACACAGGTTTAATCACAGTTCCACAATAAATCAGTCCTCTTGACATCCTCTATTGTTCTCTCCAAAGCCACGGCTAGTAGAGTGCGAAGTGTGTACAGTTTCAAGTTTCTTCATGGACTAGTGGAGATGGTGTGCTGTTCTATGTTGATGTAGAAACTCGTTTGTTCAGTTCTGTCTCAGGTACACACTGTCCAGGGATGCTGCTGCCAGCGCTGCTGCTGTTGCTTTCTGTTTAACTCTTTCCTAACACCAACACCTGTTATCCCAACACTGAACTCTATAACTTCTAGAAACCCTTCCTTTCCCTACACAGTAGGGGACAGGTGGAGCATTATGTCCTAAAAAAACCCCAAAAAACTATTTACAACAATTCATCATTTTAATATAGGACCTTGGTATTCTCCAGAGGAAAATGAAGATCAGACAAATGTGTATAATCATGGTCTTCGACTTGAAGTTGTGTCAAAGAGAGAAAAATTAATCTATTTTTTGTAATGGAGGAGTTCAGAATAATATAGACAATTATATGTTCTGTGCTACTTTGTCTAAATGAGCACCCAAAAGGTTTTGCAGCCTGTATTAGGTGAAACAACCACAAACAGAAATTTAATAAATAGCCATGTTTTTGTCAGAAAAATGTTGTATATTTTACACTATTTTTAGTAGAGACACTTGTCAAAGTGTACTGACACTTGTCAGTACAGTATGATCTTTCCAACTTCTTTGCGATATACATGAATATACATAGTCAGCTATGACACATAGCTATTTCTTTTTCTTTTTTTTTTTTGAGTAGCCCTGTATTCATAAAGAACACTGTAACAATGATGTTATGAAACTCTATGGTGCAACTTTCTCTTCCTTCAAAGTAACATTCTTCTGCTCTCTGTCTAAATGGAAAAGACCCTGAGTGTCCTGGTGGACATCAAGTTAAACGTGTCCTTGCAGAAAAGTGGTATCCTGGGATGGATAAGGCAAACTGTTGAGCAGGTTGAAGCAGGTGATCTTACCCCTCTACATGAGTACTGCTTGCAGAAGTATATATTACAATATTTATATATATTTTCCAATTAAAAAATATCAAATAATCTTGTAAGAATGGTAAGTATGTCTTTTTCATGAATGAGGAATTTGAACAGCCAACATGCCAAGAAAAATTTATGTGGTATGACAGCGGATTCATGTCAAAGTTAAGATAACAGTTCACTGGTTTCTAGCTTTTTGCTCAGCTGAAACTAGCAAGTTTTTCAAGTCTCTGTTCACAATTAAAAGCAAAAATAATGACACTTTGTAGAGACTATGTTTTGTTTATGTTCTTTAATGAAGAAAAATGTATTGTACACATAAGAATACAGTAGGGAAAAAAGCTTTTTCAGGATTATTGAACAGTTTATTTCATCTTTTTAATGTCTTAATTCAGTTATCTCCATCTAATTCTGAACACCACAGAGCCTGTCAGCTTTGAAGCCATTGTGTCTTTCTGCAACCAGATTTTCAATATTTGTTCATTCTAACTGTCCTATATTGAAAGTGATAATTATGCATTGCATCTAATAATTCTGTATTATTTACCTTTCTCTTTGTTTCATTTTTAGCTCCATGTGGTGGGCATTTTTCATCTCCAAGTGGAGTAATCCTCTCTCCAGGCTGGCCAGGGTATTATAAAGATTCCTTGAATTGTGAGTGGGTGATAGAAGCTGAACCTGGACACTCTATCAAAATTACATTTGAAAGGTCTTGGCTAATGTTTTTCTTATTTAATGTTTTCCAGTTTTTACCCAGAAGCAGGAGTTATTAGCTTTATCATAACATGAATTTGCACTATCTCTAAAATTGAGCAATTGTATTACCATGTAGGACTTTCTGAAACTCCTTCAGAGCGTAGATACTACGTTCAGTGTAATTTCTACTTTGATGTGCTGAAAAGCTTTTGAAATTTCTACCCTCTTGCCTGTATTTAGGCCTGCCTGGCCTGGTTTAAAATGTTGTCTGTTTTTAAATATTAGCATGTTTCACTTGCTTGTAACTATATTGCTATGATGAATTATAATTGCTAAATTCTTTCTTTTCTCACAAAATCACATAATCTTCAACTCTGGAAATCTGAATCAACTGTGAAAACTAAATTAATGCAGTCATATTTTTATCCACTCTGAATATATAATTACCATATCAGCTGAGCTAGTGTTGTGAAAGGACTGTGTGCTCTCAGGATAGAGTTCCAATGTCCCCAAATTACTGCAGCATTCTACTTTTTCTGGACTGATATCTGTTACTAACATCCCTTCCTGATTCAAAGGATTGAAATCTGCTGTGCACCTTACATTTCTCAGGGCAGCTAGATGTTGGCATTTAATTTGAACATTTTATCAGAAAACAAGACAAAAAAACGATAAAGAATGTTATTCTTCTTATGTTTTAGACGATTTTTAATTGTAAATATTAAAGAAATTAGGTGACAATCCAGTAAAAAAGTGCCATTCATGATGAAAATTATAGTGTGCAAATATCATACAAGTACTTTTCAGTTGATATTTATACAGCATGTTTTTACCAGGCCTGCTCACACTTGACTTAAGGTATTTCTTCATTTTAACACAATTCAAAAGCTGTTTTTAGCAAGGGAAGAAATTCATATTCTCGTAGCAAAATTTGTCATTGTGACAATTTTTTAAAGATTTTTAAAACCTTTTTTTTAGTACTATAGCTTATACTATAATAAAGTGTTCGTGGGACAATATAAACAATCAAAAGATAGGTAATATATACACTTCAAAGTTATTTTCTATCCTTACCATCACATGGAAGTTAGTCTTCCAAGAGTCACTAGTCACTAGTATATCACTTAAAATAACAATTTACCAAATTTTTGCCAATTAGAATACAATAAAAATTTTAAGAACTCCCTCCTGCTGAAACTTCTTTTAAGTTTTTGAAAAGAATATTATAATTTCAAATAGTTGATTTTTAATTCAGCAATTCATTTAAACTACACATTTGATGTGGACAGTCATCTCAAAGTAAAAAGCATTTGCTTTTATATTTGCGAAATACAATACCAGCTGCATTTTCTTTCTTTGCACCTGAGTTTTACTAAATCTGACAGTCTCTTGCATACATTTTTTGTTTGTAGTACATTAATTGTCATAAAATTGCACAACCTCTGTTACTCTTATAAGTAAGATCAATAAGAACAAGATGTGGTCTCTTTGGATCACAGAGAAAGCTTCTATCCTCTCTACAACATTTTTTTCCGTTGCTGCTCATTTTTGACACTCTCATCACTTGTCAGAAATTGGTCTGGTATGCATATTGCTCAGATGCAGCAATCCAGAGAGGCCCTACTCACACAAAAATGTTTACTCTTATGTATCTCTGTGCAGAAGTACACTTAAAAATACATCTATGTATGTTCTCACAGATGCACTTAGATATATCTATAGTTACATGTCTGGATGCAAAGAAGAAGTTAGTCTATAAATCAAATGATGAAATAAATCTTTATAGTGTAATAACGAAAACATTTTGTAAACTACTGTTACAATTTTTACTTAGACTATTATTTTTCACATAGTTTAAATTTGCATTCTGAGTCATTTATGCACTAGTTTTTTAAATACTCATTCTAGTCTTGGCTACCCTTGTTCTGCTGCTTCTGCTTGCAAATTTTCAGCTGCACTTTCTTAAGAGAAAAGGATAATTTTGTTGAAATAGACACTTTCAAAACTGCAACCAAATCACTTTCCTATACAATTAAAAAAAACAACTCATATTTTGCCCAGTTCTTTGCATTTCAACTTTTTCCTGAAAAACACACATACTTTTTCTAGCCTTCATTGGTGCAAATACCAAAACTTCCACAATATGTATGTGTGGTTATTTGAAAGATTTTTAATTTCTTGGTCACGAAAATATATTTATAGTACATGTCTAGAACTTTTAAATAATTTTTGGATTTTCTAAGTTTCCCACTTGCAGAGTAGTTTCCTTTTAACCTTCCTATCTTCCTATATCTTCTCTCTTACAACATTGGATAGGAGCAAGGTGCTGCATTCCATGACTGTACGCTAAAGTGTTCCTGTGCCAGGGAGATAGAGACATGTGAAAAGAAGGAAATCTGCAGACAAAGCAAAAAAAAAAAAAACTATGAAATTTTGTGCTTTCAGCATGCAAAAAAAACTTTTTCATATATTGTTATACAATTTTGCATGTATATTTTAAAAAGTTTATTTCTGTTCTACAGGCATAATTAAGATAGATAATCTGTTGGTATTTTATTATAAATCACTATCTTTTCAGGTTCAATTGAAATGACAGAAGTGAGAAATGGCAATGCCATTCTTCATTGTAATGAAGTGTTTATCATGAACCCTAATTATGAGTATTTAAATGTGAGAGATGCTGATAGCAAACTAATGATTGGAGTACTAGTCACGTTTGTCTATTGAGCATATACTGTGCAGCAAGAAATCCT
>VXAZ01007221.1:0-143366 GCA_013399875.1 Gymnorhina tibicen
CCCTCACCGCGCCGCCATCGCCCCGTGACGTCACGGCCGCCGCGCCGCCCGTGGGGCCCGGGTTCGAGGCTGCGGCCGGACCGTTCCCCGCGGGGAACCGGGGAGTACCGGGGATCGTCGGGTCCAGCCCCAACAACCCCACCCCGGGCACCCCTGGCAGCGCTGTCCAAACGCTCCTGGAGCTCTGGCAGCCTCGAGGCCTTGTGCCCACGGTCACAGAGATTGGAGCTGCCCCTCGCTGCAGACATGGGTAAGTCTCCCCTCAGCCTCCCTTTCTCCAGAGCCTCCCGAGGGGCCAGGACAGGCCTGGGCCAGAGCTCCCAGAGCCTCTCGGAGGGCTGGGTGCATCCTCTGGGACACAGGGCAGAGTGCAAGGGCCTCGTGGCCGTGTCCCGGCCGGGATCATCCCTGCTGGAGGCGTTTTGGGAGCTGGCAGGAGCCCAGCTGTTCCAGGTCACTGCCGAAGGGCCCTGTCCCACTTCACTGTCCGTTCAGATAAAAGTGCTGCTCTTGTGTAATTTGCAAAAAAACCACCACCAACCCCAAATCAAGTTCCTCGTGCTCAAAGTATCTGCCCCACTTTGGGCTTAAACTTGTCACCTGGAGGACTTTGCACACCAGGAAAGAAAAGGAAGAAAAACCTGGAAAATGGCTTAAACGTTTAATCACACGACATCTGACAAACACCTGCGTGGTTCGGCCAGCTCTCCTGAAATCTGCCGGAAGAAATGTGCTGTCCGCAAGGTCCCGTCTGCCCCGGCTCTGGCTGAGCCCTTAAGCCACAGTGAGAACGTTCCATTGAGGCTGGAAAAGGCCTCCCAGACTGAGTCCAAGCTGTGCCCAATTCCCCACCTTGTCCCCAGCCCAGAGCACTGAGTGCCACGTCCAGCCCTTCCTTGGGCACCTCCAGGCATGGGGACTCCAAACCTCCCTGGGCAGCCCCTGCCAAGGCCTGACCACCTTTCCTATGAGGAAATTCCAGCTGGTGTCCAGCCCAAACCTCCCCTGGTGGGAGGTTATAGACTCACAGAATCGTGGAATATCCTGAGTTGGAAGGGACCCACAAGGATCATCCAGTCCAACTCCTGGCCCTGCACAGGCCACCCCAGCAATCCCAGCCTGTGCCTGAGAGCAAAGTCTGTGCACTTTTATGTCCCAGCATCGAAGGGTGACATCAGCAGGAGCTGTCTCCATATCACAGCCGATCCCTAAGCTGCCATCAGAAGGGAAAAGAAAAAGAAAAGTGATCCAGACTGTTCCTTCCAGCCCGAGTGCATGGATGTTCCACACGTGCCTCCCTACATTACGTGCGTGTCCTCGCAGACGGTCTCTATCACGGAGGACTTGTGGGTGCTCTCTGCTTCTGGGCTCTCCTCAGAGGCCTTCAGCTGCCTCCTGAAGCGGGAGAACACCCTCCTCAGCGAGGAGAACAGCTCCTTGCTCCGCAGGGCGTAAATGACGGGGTTCACCATGGAGTTGAGCAGGCAGAGGGTGCTGCAGAAGGCGAACGCCTCGCGCAGGCGGTCGCTCAGCCTGGCGAAGACGCTGTAGATCATGAGCGCGAGGACGGGGGACCAGCAGAGCGTGAGGACGGCCAGCACCATGGCGAGGGTCTTGGCCAGCATCACGTCCATCCTCATCCGGGCGTTCTGCTTCCCTGCCTGCGCCTGGTGCTTCTCCATGTAGGCCACGTGCTGGCGAGCCCTCCAGAGCACGTGGGCGTAGGCGTAGACGATGCAGCCCAGCAGGACCACGATGAGGCAGATCCAGCCCGACAGGTAATTGTCGTCCACAAAGGGGAACAGCTCGGAGCAGGCGGAATCCAGCACGCAGCAGTTCCAGCCCAGGAGGGGCAGGGAAGCGATGGTGGCGCAGGTCACCCAGAGCACTCCCAGCGCCGTCCAGGCTCTTTTCCTGGTCATCAGGAGCTTGTATTCCGAGGGCCGGCTGATGGAGACGTAGCGGTCCAGGGCCGTGAGCAGCAGGCTGCTGAGGGAGGCGGAGAAGGACGTGTTCACCCCTCCCAGCTGCAGCAGGAACACTTCCTTGGAGAAACCGGCTGCGTTAAACACGTGGAAGTTAACGAAACTGCAGACAAAGATGACGCTGGCCAGGATGTCGGCCAGGGCCAGGCTGCCGATGAAGAGGTAGGAAGGCTTTTTCCTGATCCCGGGGGAAGATAAAATCAGGTAGAGCACCAAGGAGTTCTCAAAAACGCACATTGTCCCAAAGAGGCCGCACAGGATGCCAATGCTTATCTTCTGTGCCTGCGTGCTGAGCACCATGAAGCACTCCATGTTGTTCCCGCTGCACTTGGAGGCGTTTTCAGGTAGCCTGCAAGTATCCATGGTGGTTACCTGGAGCTGGGAGCTCACAGAGAGCCTTCTGCTTCCTTCTGCACTTCTTCAGATGCTCTGAAAAAGGTGAAGGTGAAGAGGACTTAAGCAATAAACTCAACCCAGACACTTCCCTTAGAGGGAAGCAAGCAAAATGAGCTCAGCCCACAGAGACCTGCTTTCAGGTCCACAGCCCGAATGCTGGAGCCAGCTTCCATGCTTTCCCACACTTTGTCCTGCTGGTTGTCTGGCTGAGACCCGTTTACCACAGCCCAGGGGCACCCTGGCTGTACCACATCGCCCAGGCTGGTTCCTCACCACAAGAGGGAAGCAGCAGCGCTGAGAACTGAGCCCCACATTTCACTCCTGCTGCCTGTCAGGGCTGGGACATGGCTGCAGGGAGTTCAGTGCATGTTACAGGCAGAGCAGGGCAATGCTGATTGGGATTTCTTGGCATTCCAGGCTGGAGGAGTCCTGGCTTTTGGGATGACACGTGGCTGAGTGTTGCAGCAAGCTGCTCTGCTCCCGCATCGGGCTCTGGCACAGGGTAACAACACAGGGCTGGGATGTTGCCCTCGGATCTCAGCGCTCTCATTTCCCTTCACAGGAACACCACACAGGCAGCAGGAATTACCAACTGCTGTTATTAGACCTGACAACATCCCTCCCTCTGGAGGGAGATGGATTTAGCAGACAGATGGACTTTTCATACAGCAGGGCTCACCAGGGACCACTGGAGCAGCAACTGCCTCGAGTCTCCAAACCTCCCCAGCCAAAGCCCAGCATCTGAACCAAGACACCTCTTCACTAAGCAGCCTCCAGCATCACCTCGGCATCCATTACCTGCAGCCAGCATTCCCAGGGTCATCGTAAACCCCCAAACCTGCAGTCGTGCAATATCCCACTAACATCCTTAGGAGCCTGGAAACCACTGAACACCAGGCAAGGGAGTGAGGGCAGCAAAATGCCATCCCTGTTATGTTGCTCGGGGGGAGAATCTGCTTATAACGTTAAAATAACTCCTGCACTGCCCGTCCTGGCCCAGCTCTCGCCACTAAGTTGAAAAAACTCAGATAAGCCTCAGGTTCAAAACCCTGTGCTGGGCTCACAGCAGTCAGCCAGCCCCGACCTTCCCTTCCCACATCTGTTCTGTCTCAGGCTGAAGGACAAGGACAGATCTCTTTACTCCTTCCTTCTCCTGTGTCCATGAGGGGAAGCACAGGGCTTTGCTCCAGCACAAGGTCTCTTCTGCATGAGCATGAAAACACAGGCAGTGCCAAGAGCTTCTCTCCTTGCACTGCCTGTCCCTCTTTTTTTTTGCTTTTTTGTGCACAAAGCTGCTTTTTCCTGCCCAGGGGACATTTTCCTCTCGTCAGATGGGCCCCTGGATTTGTTTGTCCATGCCCTCTGCCTCCTGCCTGGCTCAGCTCCTGGGAAAAGTGCCAGCCCCTGTCTGCTTCCTGGGGGAGAGCTGACCTGCAGCATCCTCCATGAGGCAAGTCCCAGTTCCAGGGTGGGAACCCCCTTTCCAGGAGCAGCATCTCCACTTCCCTGGGAATTCCAGCCCCAGGCATGACTGTGCATCTCCCCACAAGCCCCAGGAGTCCTGGCCCCATGGGCTGACAGCTCAGCTCAACGAGAAAGAGCCAAGTGGCTTCTGGCCCTCCTTTAGATCCAGGGGCTGTGGCACAGAGGGACTGATTCCCTGGAAGAGCAGCAGCTGAGCCGAGATTCCCTGGGCTTCTGCACAGGATTAACTCTCTGATCACAGCACAGCATCTCCTGCCAGCAGGACGGCCCAGGGTAGGGAATATTTTGCCAAAATATGTGTCCTTGCAATAGAGAAGCCCCCCAGCAACAAGAGCAGAGCCCCAGGAAACAACACAGCGAATGAACGAGGAGTGAGTTATTAGGAACAGAATCCAGGTGAGATATTTGGGAACGCAGCATATTCCTGACCCAGCATCAACGACTGCAAAGTCTGCCCAGAGCAGCAGAGAAGCCTCCCCTCCCATTAGATCTGCTGCGAGCCCACTGACTCCGGCCTAATCACTCCAACTGGCTTCGGGGGAAATTAAATTTACAAATGAAGCAGCCCTTTTCCTTCTCAGTGCCTCGCTGCGATTGATTCCAGCTGTCGGGCTCGCGGTGCCTCGCACGCAGCAGCACCGTTCCCGCTCCCCCTTGGGCTGGGCTCTGCGTTCACAGAGCCAGCACAGCACCCTGCTGATTAAAAAGTTACATAGCGCTCGCTTGGATAATGTAAAATTAAATTTTCCTGCTGCAATCAGCCAGCGCATTGTGCCTGCAGCACTCTGAAAGTGCTGGTCTTGAATATTTCATGTTCAGAATATCTGAGAGTTTTGAGCTTTACAATATAATAAAATGGCTTAAATGATCACCTACTATGAACATGTGCGGTGATTTATGCAAAAATTGTCATTAATGCTTGCAAATTTCACTTGCTGAAAAAGCAAAGTATCTTTTGCTTTACAAACATTTTAGTTTATTTGTGATTTCTCGGTTTAGTTGCAGAAGTTTTTCCATTATTTTGGAATTAGCTGTTCACCCTGGTTTCTCCTGCTGACCACATTAAGTTACACGGAGTGGAATTCCCTCCCTGATGTCAGACCTGTCTGCCTCAAATGTCACACTGAAGATTGAATATTTATTGTCAGAGTCCAGCGCTGCCCAGGAAGGACCTTAAAGGGGGACAGTGTTTGAAACCCAGGATGGGCTGCGTGCAGAGCAGCTGCAAGTGCCAGTCTGGGGACAAAGCAGGGCAAAACAGCTGCTCTCACTCCACCAAAACCGTCAAAACACTGAACTCAGCATCACATCCCCGCAAGACATTTGGAAATCCCTCTGACACGGAGAATCAAGGAATGGTTTGGGTTGGAAGGACCTTAAAGCCCATCCAGGTCCATCCGTCCGCTATCCCAGCTTGTTCAAACCCCATCCAACCTGGCCTTGGACAATTCCAGGGATGGGGCAGCCACAGCTGCTCTGGGCACCCTGTGCCAGGGCCTCCCCACCCTCACAGGGAAGGATTTCTTGGAAATTCCCCCTTGTCCCATCACTCCATCTCCTGATGAACTGATCCAACATTAACAATTCCCAAAACGAGCTGTAAAGAGTTAACCCGCAGCCTGCTATGGAGCACTTACCTTTCACCTTCTCCTTAAGAAAGAATTCATCCTAAAAACCAGTTTCCCACCCTGTATTACACATCGCCTTGCAGTTTATCCCGAACAGCTGACAGTTAATCCCGGGAATCTCCCCGAGCAGCAGAGTCTCCCCAGCCTGCCTCGTGTGAGCACCGAGGGCTCTCAGGGACGACGTGTTGCAGTGTGAAAAAGGACCCTGGGCTGCAGGGAGCTGTGGGTCAGCAAACACAAACCACTCACCTCCCCACGGATGCTCTGGGGCTTCCCAGCCCTCCGGCTCTCAGGGCAGTTCGTGCAGCTGCGGGTGGCAGCTGCTTCCCTCTCCTCTCACGGCACTTCTGGTTTCGTCTGGGTTTGTTGAACCATTCTGGTTTATTCCCCTGGGTTGGAAATCCATCAGTGTGAATCCTTCCTCTGCTTCCCTGCTCTCTGTCACATTCTTTCGGAGAATGTGCGTCGGGTTTCCTTTCCTTCCTCACTTGTCCTCTGGGTGTTCTGCTCGTGCCACATCTACAACCACCCAAACCCGCCGGCTCGCTGGAATAATCCTCCCAGTCCCTCTCATTTCTCCATCCAACTGCAGAGTTTGAGGCAAGAGACGTTCAGGTTCTCCTCCTGATTTCTCTTGGGGGCATGGAAAAAGATGGAGAGGAAAAAAGATGTGGAAAGATCTGGATGTACCTGGCTGTGTACAGGTCTAAGGGCAAGCTCAGTCTGTGCCTGCAGCTCCATGAGCAGCACGAATTCACCTGTGCCCCTGAATTTCTCTGTACACAGGGTCAGCTAGTGCCAGAGGAACAAGGTGATTTTCTCTCTGCAAGTGGAAGGGAAATGGCTTAAGGTCTTCAGTTGCACAATCCCCGTGGTCAGGAAGGACCCGGGGCTGCAGAGGCTGTGGTCGCTGCTGTACCTGTTGTCATCCATCCTTCCTCCAGTAACCACTTCCCCCCTGGGCTGGGCAGCAGCTGCCCGGGGCTGGGTTGTGCCGGTGCTGCTGAAGAGCAGGGACAGCTCTGGCACCAGGGACAGTACCGCCGCGTCAGTGGGGACACGCAAGTTCGCCCCGGATCCCAAAGGAACTGGCCGCATTATGGTTGGGTATAGACCATACAGGCTGTGGTGGGGAGCCCTGGAAGCAAAGGAAAGACGTGATCCTTAGCCCTTGGATGCACCTTACCCCGCTCTGCCACCCCACGGCCCCGTCCCAGCACCAGGAACCCGATTCTCCAGCTGGGAACTCAGCTTTCCCTCCTGCTGGGACCCCAGTTCCCTCATTCGGTGCAATCACGAGCAGTTAACACCCCAAATCCTGCTTTGCCTCCTTCCCCTTCGCGGCTCAGGGCTTTCCCAGCGGCCGGCGGAGCTCAGCGGTGCTCGGGTGCCCTCTCCAGGGAGAGCCGCGGCACTCGCGGGGACAGCGGCCGGGGCGAGCTTGGGAAAGAGGCAGAACGGGGAACTCAGCGCTTCCTCCTGGCCCCCGGCCGGGAAATGGGGGTTCCCTCATTCTTCCATGCGGGAACCGAGACGTTTTCCTTTGCAGGAACAGGTACGAGGCTGTAAAGAGCAGGTGAGAAACAGAAAGGTGCTTTATACTGGCCCTGAGTTCCAAAAGCAGCGCCCAGCCCCAAGTTATTCCCTGCTCTGACACAGCTTCACGTCCAGCAGCATCCTGTGAAATGTGGCCCCACGTTTCCTCTGTCTGCAGAGAGAACTGTTGTGTCACAGGAATGCGTGTTATTATTATTGCAGCATTGTTAGTAGCTTTTAATTTGACTCTGATTTATAACAAAAGTCGTCCTGCCAGACTAAAGGAAAACCATTACAGCTGACTCCTGTAATGTGAAGGCTTTTTGTTCAGCTTGGATTTTCCCCCCTGGCATCAGCTGCGGCTAATCCAGCTGGGAATAACCCTGCTTTGGGAACACCCGCATACCCAGGGTCAAAGAAATGCTGTGCAGGCAGTGGGGAAAGGGACTGCGAGCCTGGTGTTGCTCAGCAGCGGCGTCTCTGTCTCCAGAGCAGTGAAGAGCCCTGGGGCTGTGTTGGGACACAGAGCCTGTGATGGGACACTCAGACAGCAGCCCCTGCAGCAAGGGCGTCTGTGCTCTGTGGGAGGACAGGGACTTGCTTCTCTGTCTCTGACTGCTGGGTTTTTGGGGGCTGAGTTTGAAACTGGGTGGTGCAGGCCGAGGGCTAAGGGCGGGGGCACCGCTCACCTTGATAAGGTGACTCAGAGAGCCACGGGGAGTGACTCCCCTGCAGTCTTACGGAAAATGCTCGGAAAAACCCCCCAGATTTACTGTGCTGTGTCCAGCACAGCTCCTGTGAGCAAACAGGGCTCGTCCAAGGGGCCCTCCTGTGCCCTGGCCTGCTGCAGAAACACCTGCGCTGCTCTTGTGGCGGGAGGAGGGTTCAGGTGGAGATGTTTTCCCTGCTGACAGGACGCGAACCAGGCGTATTGATGTAAATGGGCTGAAGGGCGCTGCGGGGTTCCGTGACTCAGAGCCGGTGTGGGTTTGAACGGGGAGCTGTTGAGGCAGAAAACGGGGTGTGGCTCGGGAGTCGTGCCTGGATGTGTTTGTTTTGCAGAGCTGGGCTGTCAGCTGTGACAAAGCTGCTTCAGCACAAGCCCTTGAAACCCCCCGGGCCCCGGGTTTGGAGAACTGATCTGTTGGTGTCCGGGCTGGTTTTACTCGTGGTGCTGTTTGCTGGGTGCTGTGCACACCTACACGCACAAACACAGCGGTGGATGTGATCTCACACTCACGAGCACTCCTTGGCTCCAGCAGGGCAGAGGAGGAAACTCATGTTCTGGAGCAGATACTGGTGGACATCAACTTAATTCATGTCTACAGCTTATACCAATATACTTTTAAGGAGATTTAAGTGATTAAAGTGCGTAGTTTTATTGCATTGTTTGGGTTCTTGAGCCTGTTCTCTATTTACCCTGCAGAGGCTCAAATGTCTGCTCAGCTCCTGTAGCTCACTGCTGTGAATTTCCTGAGCTTTATTTGATGAACACAGGTCCTCTGCCAGGCAGAATAAAGGACATTCTAAACATTACTGTATACTCAGTGCTGTCATGCAGATTTTAAAGAAAACACAAGCTGACACGTTCGCCTCGTGAGGAAACTTAGATTAACAGTCTGGTTAATATTTGGCTCAGGTGTGTCAACGAGTTTCAAGTGTGTCACGGGGCTCTTGGAGCCACAAAAAGTAAACATCTTGGGTTTACTGAAAGTCACCCACTGCCGGAAACTCGTCAGTGCGAAATAAAACTGGGGCAATGGTTCACCATTGATTTAACAAATGAGTCATCCGTGCTGCTGACTTCCTGCAGCATCCATGGTGAGCAGTTCCACCGAAACACTCGTGTGTGCTGAGATCCATCTCAGCCACAGCTGGAAGCATCTTAATTTGGGGCTAATGAAGCTCTGGAGGCTTTATCCTCACCGGGACTTTCTGGTTGTGGCAGTGCCAGCACAGATGGAGCTGCTTCCCTGGGCTGGATTAACGTTTGTTGTGAGAGGGAGCGGAGGTGCTGAGTGAAAAATAAAGGTGGCTGGGGAAAACCTTGAGGTGCTGTCGCCGTGGCAGCAGAAGCATGGTGGGGAGCTGAGGAGGATTTGGGTAATGCAGCTCCCTGGGAACGTGAGGAAAGTCGGGATTTACTGCAGTCATCTTTGGAGTGCCTGGAGGAAGTGGAATAATCCAGGCAGAGCAGACACTTGCACAATAGAAAAGCCCTGTCTGTGCTGTGTGCAGGTTATGAGAGGGTGATTGGAGCTGAGGTCACCGGGTCTGTGTCACCACTTGGCACAGCAGGGTGGGGTTTGGAAGCACTGTCCTGTTCCAGCAGCGTTTGGGCTCTGCCTCTGGAACTAGGAGGGTTCTCTGGAGGGCTGCAGGGCATGAAGGGTGGGCACAACACGATCCTGGAGGCAGCTAAAATATCCCAGTCTGCCCATGAGTGACAGAGGCCGATGTAGCGTCACAGCCTTAGGAGTCATAAATCTTCCGTCGAGACCTTTGAAAACGAAGATGGTTTAAAAATCACAATTTGAAGGAGTGAAGCAGCTCCTCTTGAAGTAACCTCGGGTGGTGACGATAAGGGACTGAGACAGAACCTCAGCAGTCAGTCTGTGCTGTGTCTTCAGGACATGCAGGAACTCGAGTGCCTCTGTCTGTGCTGGGGAACATCTCCTTTTCTCACACTGCAGGGGAGGAAAGCGGCCCAGGGCTTTAACAGCCGAAGGGTGAAACACTGAGAGCTTTGCAAGCTGGACTTTGTCGTGGATTTGCCCTTTTGATTTAAAAAATACCCCTCGTGTTCCTGCTCGGCCTCCAAATGACTCAACTTGTTTCAGTGGAACAGTTCCTGCACAAATACAGGCCTGGCTTATCTCTGACATTTCCTGCTCCCCCGGGCTAAATGTGTCAGCCTGACCCCAAAGCCAGCTCTGAGAGACAAGATGTTTTCCAAATTATCTCAAAGATAGCGAGGAAAACCAGCCAGACCTTGTGCCAGCCTTGATCTGGACTGAAAAGCGCGCGCTGTTGTGCTCCGCGGGCAGGAGAGCACATTCGCAGCCTGCAAAATGCTATTTCCTAATCCCACTGACATGTCCTGGCCTAAAAACATCCACGAGCTGGGGCGAGATTGTGTTTTAGCAGCAATAAACACACTAGAGACAGAAACAAAGCAAAAAAAATCTGCTGATGTGCGTTATAGGAGAGTTGTTTGTTAATTAGTGGAATTTCAAGGCTTACAGCAGATACTGCTGTCTTCCATCTAAAGACAAAAAGCTGCTCTAAGGACCTCAGCTATAACATTGTGCCAAGAAACCCAAAGCGAAGGGAGGAAAACAAATTAATTTCAGCTTGCTTTGTGCAAACACGCAATAAAGAATAGGAACAAAGGTCCGGGGCTTGGGTATGTCAACACATCTTGTGTATTAAAACGTATTCTGGCTTTTTTAATAACTGCGTGATGAATGCAAACTGCTTTTTGGAGTCTTTACCTTGTCCTGGAATGGGCCACAGCCCTGTAACACCACATCAGTTAGGAAACAGTTTTGTTTGCAACGTTTTAGGGATAAAGCAGGAATGCGTAATTTTTCCCTTCTGCAGCTAAAAATACAGGGTAACTCAATGAACCCAGGGTCTGTACCTCAAAATAAAAGCTCTGAATGTTCATGTGTTGTTTTGAAGTACTTGCCCTGACTTGGTGGGGTTGGAACTGAACTCGTTCTTTTCCATTTTCTTTGAAACTTCCTTTTTTTTGGCCTTTAATGTGGTGTACAGCGCTCGACTGGCCCCTCAGTACACCCTCACATGTGCAAATTTCTTATGCATACCTAATTTTCATTCATCCTACACACGGTAAAGGCCAAATCTTGCGGGTTTTTTTCTTCAAAATGATCCTTTGAGGCAGAATTAAGAGAATGCGAATGTAAACACAAACGGCAGTCACTGCCACCAGCTCTGCATACCCACGATGCTGGTTTAAACCTGGGGAAGCGTTTCCCTGTATTTTGACCTGAAACATCCCTCTACGTTATTTTTAATACTTTAAATTTAATCATTAAATAGTTTAACTAAATGCAGGCGCGGGGAACGGGCTCAACAAACCCAAGACCCTCCATTTGACATCAGAACGCTGCGGGGATCTCTGAGGGGGCTGGATTTTACTCTTTGTTCGCTGAATCCCCTCTCTCGACGCCCCTCGCAAGCCGGGTGTTTTGTGCGTTTTTCCTTTTTTTTTTTCTGTTTTTTTGTTAATTATTTCACCTCTTTGAAGCCCCCAGCGGCAGCTGGCGAGGGCGTTCCCCACTTTTTTTTGTTGTGCTAATTGGCGGGCGGGGCGGGGCCGGCAGCGTGTCCGGGGGGCTGCGNGCGCAGGACGCGGCCGCCATTTTGTGAGGGAGAGCGAGGGGCGGTGCGGAGCAGAGGGAGCCGAGGGGGGGGGGTCGGACGGTGACGGCGAAGCGGCGCGGGGTCGGTTCCTGAAGGGCCGCGCGTGTGTCCGTGCTTGTGGGCGAGCGGAGCGGACAGAAGTCGGTAAGGGCGGAGCGGTGCGGGAACGGCCGGGCGCGGCCGCCGCCATGTTGTGCTCTGTTGTCGGGGAAGGGGGGACGGGGGGTCCCGGCTCCCCCCGGGTGCCGGTGAGAAAAGAAGGGAAAAAGTTCGGATGCGGAAAAAGCTCTGGTCGACGGGAGCCGACGGCAGCTGGGCCGGGGCCGGTGACGTTATCTCGGCTTTTGGTTTCAGTCCAAACAAGGCGGAAGCTGGAGATGGAGATGGGCGGCTCCTCTGGAGCTGTGGGAGGGATGGGCAGGGGGCTCTGAGCTTGGAGAGTGAGAGGAGCTGAGCAGACTGGAGTGCGTCAGGGTTAAAATCTTAGAGATCCCAGGAGAAGACGAGCCATGAGCAAAACAGGAAATTAGCGTAAGAGTTGTTAAGGAATTACTTGGCTAACGAAGGTGAAAGAAACAGCTGACAAATGAAGCTCTGCGATGGCTGGGGAAGGGTTTGGACACTGTGGGCAGTTCCTGTATTGGACCCAGTTCCCACAGTATTTTCCATTGTATTTTACTTTTTCCCTACTAAAACCAAAGGGATAAAGTTCTTGATTGTTCACTGAAATGCTTTTTAAGACAGAACGTGAGAAAAAAGTTGGTTGGGAAATGCTAAGTCTGACGGTGAACTTCATATAAGCAGAGGAAACAAATAATGCTCTGTCTTTTTGGGGTTTTGGGGTTTGGTTTGTAGCATATTGTCATCTTTAACGAATGAAGAGACACAGCTGACTCTGAATTCTCTGAATTATTTCCGTTTGCCTTTTTTTCCACCTCAAATTGAAACAGTCGTTTCCTCAATCTGAATTCAAATTTCTTTTCTCGCTTTTGCAGCAGGACTTCTCCCTTGGAGCTTCTGTGCCGAGAATCCGATGTTGGGCTCGGCTCCCTGGCTGAAGACAGCAGATCAGCCCATGAAAACTTCTATTCCCAGCCAAAGGAAGGAGTCCAGCACAAGGCAGCACCTGTTCTTTCAGGCTTGGAAGCAAGAAAGGGGGCAAGAGTTGGAGAGTGTGGAATCGGAGAAGACCACTGAGAGGTAAATGGGGGTGGGAGAGGGAAATAACATCGCAGGAAAGTGCTGAGTAGGCTGTGCTGGTGTCTGGGTGTCGGCTTTGGCAGTTGAGTTACAATCTGTTCCACTTGAGGTGGTTTTCAGTTCACTGGGTTTAGCACAGCAATTCTCACTTACCAGGAACTCTGGGGAAGTGGCTTTATCAGTGCAAACTTTGCCCAATTCCTAGGTGTTAACAGGCTGAAATTTAAATGTCTCCAGCACTCAAAATACTGACTGATTAAATCTGGCTCTGCATTTTCTGAGCAACATTTTGTCAGTCCCATTCTTCCAGTTACGCCTTTTCTGAGGAGAGAAGCGGTGCGTTTAGAGCAAGTTTTTGTTAGATTGATTTTTGTCCCCTTGCTTGAAATCTAAACATTGCCTGAAATATTTTGTTTAAAAAGAAGAGTAACGAAGACTTATCCGGACTCTCCTTGTTTTTACAGGTGACATTTAAGTTGAAGATGGGTGGTGGAGAAAGATACAACATTCCCGTTCCCCAGTCTAGAAATACCACCAAGAACCATCAACAACTTAAAAACAGGCAGAAGAACAAAGACCAGAATTCTCAGATGAAAACCTACGCGAAGAAGGAAAGAGGCCACGGATGCAGCTCCTCTCCTGGTGCATGGCAGGCCATGCAGAAAGGGGGGAAGAACAACGTTCACTTCCCCAAGAACCCCAATTGGAATCCTGCTCTATCCAGTCGCAACCTGTTGTTCACCCCTCAGAGCAACCAGAACTATGCTGGGGCCAAATTCAGTGAGCCACCCTCCCCAAGTGTTCTGCCTAAGCCACCAAGCCACTGGGTACCTGTTTCTTTTAAACCTTCTGATAAAGAAATAATGACATTTCAGCTCAAAACCTTACTGAAAGTCCAGGCCTGAGATGTAGCTTGTGCGATTTTCAGACGCGGTTTCGATTGACAGGGTTTCAAATTTGAGCATTGCTGTTCCCAACTCCAGCTGCACAGGTGTGCAGGACCAGGTGTTCTTGCTGCATGTAGTTAGTCACTTGGAGAGGGGTGCAAGTTTACATTCCCCTCATTTTTACCTCAAAAGTTCAGTGCTGTGTTCACCTCACTGTGAAGTAGTTATTTTCTCAAAAATCAATCAAATCTTGAGCAGTCACCATTTACTGTATTTAGGAATAAATGGGACTGTGTTCCAAAATTGGAATTGTGACTTTGAATTGCTAGAAAACCAGCTTTTACCTAACTTAATGCAGCATGAACTGAAAAAAACTGCACTGAAAACTTTAGTCAGGTTATTTGCTGCTTTTCAGACTGGTGTAAGATTTGCTAAACACTCTGCAGAGCAGAAACCTCCACCTGGGCACGAGGGGAGGCACAGGTGATCCTCTCACCTGTCCCTGTGAGCTTTAGTGGCACTCCTGCAGGGGTGGGTGAGCGTTTGGAGCCCGTGACTCCCATCTGGAATGTTCTGAAAGGGTGTGGAAGAACTCCTCAGGCAGATCCATAAAGCCTCTCCAGCTGTGATTCCCAGGAACCTCCACGAGTGCCAACTAAAGACCTTGCATTGCCAGGTGACTGCCAAAAAACTCCCCCAAACCCTTTGTATGCCCACTGCACTGAGGAGTTCTAAACCACATTTTTTTTTATCAGTTTTCATAAAAAAGGTGGAGTAGCTCTTTAGTTTGGTCTTAAATGTGTTCCCCAGTAACAATTCATAGTTTGGGGCAAGTGTTAGATGTTCTCACAGGGAAGACAGAGCCATGTAAATACATGTAAAACATTGTAGCATATGTAAATTTCTGCTGGGCTTTCCTGCACAGAAGTATTTTTAGTACAAAACTGCTGAATGTAAGATGACCATGTTGAGTACGTGGCCTGGTTTTAAAAAATGATATTTTGTTTAAAAAAAAAAATGTAAAAAAAAAAAAGACATTTGTGGCTGTGCCCTTGCACTTCACATGCAGTGAATATGCACATTGTATTTGGTTGTAATCTCATTTTTTAAAGTAAAATCAGTGCAAAAGAGGCTTATTTAGATTTTTTTTTTTTTTAATTAAAGAAAAAAACCTAAAAAAAAACCTTAAAAAAAAAAAAAGCTGCTGGAGTTTCAGATCCTCCTGTTGTGAATGTGTAGGAGAGGTGTGTGTTCAGTGATGAAAGAAACCTTAAATGTTCCAAATCAAGTGTTTCACAAGAAAAGCAAATGCCTGGGTGCTTGATAAAACTGAAGGATTGTAATCATTCTGCGTTTCTGAAATGCATCAGTGCTCTGTAAAACACCATTTTGTCCCAGTCTTTGCTAAAATCCCTGGAGCAGAGGGCCAGGGCAGGTGGCTCCGGTGCTGACACGCTCCAGCTGATCCTGCAGCAGGAACAGCTGGACTGTGAGAACAGGAGCAGCCAGGGTTCTTTCAAAATACAAGGATTCCTAAAAAAAAGTGCTTTCATTTGAACAGGCCTTTTGCAGACTGTGAAATGTTCGGAGGTGTCTTTCTGTACATTCCAAATGCAGTGGCAGCTGAGCTGAATGTTTACAAAATTATTGCTTCAAATCACATGGAATTGGCAGTCTCTAAACTTGTGTTGTGACCTGGACTTTCACCAGAGTCTGAGCTGTATCCCAGTTAATTATCTATTCTCCACTTCAAATTGTCAATTACTGATGATGTTTGTACAAATTGGAAACAAAACATTTAAATAAACTTTTTTTTTTTACCCCCTAAAAGCATCTCTTTGTTTTCAGATGGAAATGGAAAAGTGGGATGACCTCATTTTGGCAGCTCCCTTCCCAAGGGAGGTTTCTTTAACTGCAGCCTTCTCCTTCAGGCCTTTCCAGTGGTTTGGGAACACAGGGCTTGAGAATTAACACTAATTAATGTTCCTGACAAAACCAAAAGCTGGCGAGGCTGGGAAGCAGCGCTTGGGGCTCCATCTCCCACGGACTGGATTAATTAAGTCAGAAGGTGCTCTCAAGTTATAGTCAAAACTTGTACATTTTATTCCCAATTCACAGGGTTATTTGCACAGATGGAACACAAAACTCAAGAAGAAAGGATGTGGATGAATAAAACATCAGCATCTCTGATCAAACACACTACAGGGTACAGAGTCTTCCCTTCCTACAATAGTCTCAGCAGCAAGAGCATCTTTAGACAAATATTATAGCAATGGACTACAGACTTTTTAAAGCAAGTTACAAGATAAATGGAGAAAACCAGCAATTCTTAATGGGTGATTATGTCCTAAAAATGTGTCAATTTTATCCCTTTGTACTTCAAAATGTTCATCTGCACCATCCCTGCCAAGACCCAAGCAGCAGTGCTGTGCATGGCTGCACTGCCCTTCTCTGAGCACGCCCCGAGCTGTCACCCCAGACTCCACAGTCAGGAAAAAAAGCTCTGTCCAAGCAGAGAGCTCAAAATAACATTGAAACCAAAAGATTCCACTTCGAATAAAACCATGATACTGTACATTAAACATCTTGATAAGACATAGAAAGGATAACATTGAGCTTTCAGAGACCAGTCTATCAGAGTCCCTAATTAAACACCCAGCTACTTAACCACTAAATTGAAGATTTTTAATTACCAGTTGGGTGCATGGACTTTAGGTGAAAAAGAAGTTCCAATAGAGCCTTCTATGACTGCTGACACCAATCGATTTGCTGCAGATATTTTGGAGCACAGCCATTACTTTCAGCAGAATTATTATTTTTTTTTTTTTACACACTACTTCAATTCTACAAATTTTGCAGGAATGACAAAATCTAGTTTTACCACAGAAAAACGTAATTCCCACCGTTCTTGAGACTCCAAAAGAAAGATGCCTAGACATGATCTTTTGTAGCCTGCAATGTTCTTGCATTCCAGCTGTGCATAACCTGCAGGAAGCTTGCACAAGACAGGCTCCTGCTTTTTTTAGGGCAGGACTGGGATACCTGCATCAAGGAAGGGAGATGTTATCTAGATGGGCTGTGGCTTGACTTGCATGAATGCATAAACATTCCCTGCCCTTTTGGCCACATCCTGCTAACTCGTCCCCAACTGAAAGGCCCACAGAACAGCTTCTTCACAATTTTTCCATGGGAGCAAGAACTAGGACAACATCTTTATTCATGCACTCTTGAAACATCGTGGGTTTGTGTTCGGCTTTTCTGGCTTGTTCATATACACAAGTCAAGTCAAAGTTTAGTCCTACCTCTGGGAGAGAAAGAAAGAACCATCAGAACTGGCAGACACTACATTATACTTGCAATGATCTGGCTTTTCAAAACAAAAATTAAACTGTGCTATACATAAAAGCTGAGGCACACAATATAAGGACATGCTGACACAACAGTTAAGGAATAGTTACTGTTACTCTGCACTCTCAAATCAGCCCCTCTGCCTGGACACGGAGATTTCTCCTCCCTCCTCCCAACCCTTCCAGCTCCAATCCCAGCCGGAGCAGCGTCACCATTACCCACAGCAATCCCTGCAGGTCCCTGGCAATCCCAGCCACGCTCTCCCCACCGCTCAGTCACGAGGACCCCTTTCAAGCAGGATTTAGTCATGAAGACTATATCTATATACATACATATATATATATATCTATAAAGCTGAAAATGGTGGGGGTTTCTGCTGTTAGAAGCAGAAATAATCACAGCTCAACTTATAAAGGGTGACAGTGGGTTTATCAAAGCAATTCAGTGCTTTACAGAGGATTTTTGTCCTTCAGGGCAGAACCTCCAGCTGGGCACACACCAGTGCCAGGAGGCAGCTCCATCCCTGTTGCCACCTCCCACAGGACCACTGCTGGCACCAGTTTTGATATGGCAATTAGAAATTGATATATTGATACTGTAAATTTGATTTTGTATGAAGCTTCAGTGTTTGCTTTTAAGTAGTTTCGTAATCTGGCTAATAATATCTGAATTATAACCTATGGGGCAAGTCCATCCAGCAATAACGAAAGTTAATGGCAAAGAAAATTCAATATATTAGACTACAACTTATGCTTAGCATTCTCAGTTTGTCTTGTACCCCTTCAAAAATGTGAAGTGACATTTATTCAGACACTAAATGAAAAATTCCTGCTTTTACTGAAATACCATAGTAAGGATTTTACTCCATAAGGGATGCATAGCTCTACTCCTAACCATGCTCTGGAGTCAAATTCTAAAGCTACAATAATTCCAGTGGATCAGTATTTCCTTCATTTTTTTATTACAGCATGTTTGCTAAATTTACAGCAAGCAGAAAATAAGCTGGGTCTTTAGTTATTTTGATCAAAACATCGATGTTTTAAAGGTAGTACACAATATTTGTTAAAAAGAACATATAAAAATACCTTTTTAGAAGCCTCTATAAGAAAGGAAATACAAAGTTTAATCCCACAACTTTCCTCTGCTAGAGCTGCACGCTACTGCTACAGTTTTAAATAGACTTTTTGCTGTTTTTAAACTATACATCCAGGAAAGTCTACAAAATTAAAGGAACGTGCATATAAATGATTGCATAGCAGAACATGAACATTAACTGCAAACAGTAAAGAAAAGGTTAGAAATACTATCAAATGTACAAAGGTTCTAGGATCAACCCCTAAGCACGTTCCGCTGACGAGATCCCAAAGCCATCTGCGCTTCTTTAAAGGCCCTGCTGAAACACTAAACCCAAACCCTACAACACTTCTCTAAAAAGGAACTTTTGGAAATCAATGTCTTTATATGCTACAGACATCAGACAGCGAGGACACTTAAGTGTTTGATGGTGGCTTTTGAAGGGAAAGAGGAAAAAAAACAACACCAAAAGCCATTTTCATAACAAAGGATCTTGCCTTCTAGAGAAATACTGGTAAGATTACACACTGGGTTTGTTATTTTTCACATTCAATTTTCTAAATATACTGTATTAGTGATAAACTACAGGAACTAGAGATGCAGCTCTTGTTCATATCCAACTTCAAACGTTTGTTCTGAAGGAAAATGAAATCTTGTAACCAAACCACTATCCATTCTGAGGAAGGAGTGATTCAGACTTGCTTGACCAACTGCTTTTTTGCTGTGTAAAAAGCAAGCCTGGTAACCCAGGGAGATGGCTACAGTTTGATACCTATGAATACACCAACTAACCACAGGAGTCATTGGCATAAAAGTTTAGTTCTTATATACTGTACACACACAACTCGAAACGATCTACTTGTATCTAACAGCAGGAAAACTAAGCAACTTTATGGTTAACTGCTCACTAAAATTTAGAATAGATACAAAAAACTGCATAAAATGTACACACAACCTAATATTTAGTTGCTCTGCCGTTTGCTGAAATCTGAATTTAGGTTTTCCATTTCAAGGTGGGTTTTTCCCTCACACCTTCAGCACTAGCAGCCAGGGCAGAGGCAGTGAAGCCTCTATCCCGATGGGTCATGACACTGCACAGTCTGAGCGAGCTTCAAGACCAACTCTCTCCCCATGTCGTACATGCAAGGTCAGTACCATCTCTCCAGAGAGCAGGGTAAAGAGAAATCTCCCAAATCTCTCTCCACAGAGCTCCATCTGCCAACCTGCTGGTGCTGGTGGGCACGGAGAACACTGAAACCTGCCCTGGAGCCATGGAAACAAACTGCCGGTCTGATTTCCCAGCAGCCAGTGTTGCACTACAGCTGTCCAGTTTTCCTTTTTCTCACAAAGTTTAGCGTTGAAGAACCAGTTAAACAGCTGGTTTAACTACCCAGCACAAACTGGTACCAATTTCTCTATGGGTGTGACATTTGTAAAAGGACAATGTTGCAAGTTACGGTCAATCAAGTCATCACCAAATATCTAAGCATTAAAAATGCAAATCTTTACAAAAATATACATAGAGACACCACAACCAAATCAGTAGCTGCCCATGACATTTAACCGAGTGGACAATCTCTCTCCCTCTCTCTCTCTGTGGCTTCTCAACACTGTTTTAATTTTAACCATTGTCGGCTACAGGGAAAACTGACAAAGAAAATATTTTTTAGCACTGTTGCAACATCATATTCCTGATAATTTAAGTAAACTGAACTGTGTGTAAATGAATCTTACATGCCTAAACCAACATGGATACACTGTTAGTGGCCACTGGACTTGGGACTAGTCCAAGACCTCGATCTGGATTTTGACCTAGATCTAGAATGTGATCTTGACTGTGATTTGGATCTAGCTGGTTCTTTTTTTCTCGACTCCTTCTCATATCTTGAGCTGGACTTATAGTGTGTTTTAGAATCTGTTTTAGAGGTGCCTCTAGATTTGGTGTGAGATGCAGACCTAGACCGTGATTTAGCCTTCATTTCTTTCTTGGGCTGTGACTTGGATCGTGATCTTGAATTGGACTTAGATCTTGAAAAAGATCGATTGCGGTGTTTGAACCTATCAGAATAAAGGGGAGAGAGGAGATTTGAATGTAAAAACGCTATTCTTAGACATCTAGTACATTAAAAATTGTTTACCGTTTTTGCAGGAGAAACTTTTTTTTTTTAAACCTATAGTTAAAGGAATACAGTGATCTAGTTTGCAATTTAAAGGGTGTAAAAAGTGTTTTACCTATCATTGTCCGAATGGCTTCTGCTACGACGAGGTCTTCCAGTAGGTCTACTGCTAAAAAGGTACATCAGAAAAAGTAAACGGTGACAAATCCCTATGTAGATGTACAAATACTTAACACATTATCTTTTCAAGCTGTGCATTTGCTTTTAGTTATTCTCCAATGCAGCACAGAATGGTTTCATTCACTATTCCTGATCAGATGCAGCATGCAAGGTACGCAACTCCCAGCAGTTACTCCCACGACAGAAAAAAAGATTATTCAAAGTTGTAACAATTAAGTAGTCAGTGTGGTGTCTCTGTGCCGTGCAGCCGAGGCCAGCCCCACACACTACACTTACTTTCTGGGACTATAGGATCTTCTATAGCTGTAATCAAAGGAGCGACTCCTCGACCGTCTCCGCTCGTAACTGCGACTCCGAGACCGCCTGTATCTGTCATAGTCATCGTAACGAGAAGAACTGTACAGGTTTCTCCCTTCCTTGGCTTTCATTTGGTTTGGTGCTGTAAAAATAGCAATACGTGCAGGTGAAAAAGATGCCCTACTTTTTCCCGTCAAGGTCTAAGCCATGTATCTGGTGTTGAGCAGAAAGCCTCATTCATGATTTGATGTTTATGAAGGGACAGGTGAGAGGCTGCTCTGTGCCACTTGTTTTGTGCTGCTTTAGCCACTGGGCACAAATTAATGCAGCCTTGGGGGCATTATAAATCTAGAAAGCAAAACAAACAAAAAAATCCCCTCAGAACCAGTCAGAAAGGACTAATGCTCCATAAAACCAGAACACAGAGCTGGCCAAGGTGATTTCAGGCCAGCTGGAAACTGGTACGACAGGTCAGACCCCTGACTGACACATTCTGACATTCCTGAATTTAGCCAACGAGTGAAAGCCAATTCAACACTTTTTCCTGACTGCACAGCACCATCATCACAACTGATCCACAGCTGTCTTTAATGATTAAAGGCCCATCTTATAGGGAGGCTTCGGCGGATGCCACACGAAGAGAAGTCTGATTCCAAAAGGAAACCCCCAGTAAAACAATTCACTTTCACTCTCCAGCTCAGTTGTTAAAGTAATTAAGAATGAATGAACCTATTAGTCTTCCACTGTATTTCCTCTATCCTTTCTTTGTATCAAATTCAAACCCAAAGAACATGCTCTTAAGTATTTTAAACAGACCATGCTGTAACAAACACCCTCTGTACTAAATGGCTTCAATTTTTATGTTTTAAGTGCTGCTTGCAACACACTAAGATGGATTTAGTTAATTTTGGTTCAGAAACTTATTAGAAATCACAATGTTTCTACACAGGGCAGAAACTTGTCCTTCAGAGTGTAGAATTTCCATTGACTCCATTAAAGTTAATTGTGAGTACTTGAGGGAAAACTGGACTGTCAGGTTGTTTCTCTGGGAGCTGTAACTAAAGACCTTTAAGGTACTTTTATTACCAGGCATCACATGAGTATTACAGTCCTGGTTTAGACCAACAGGTTTGTGCCAGGTTTACTAATCTGTATCTCCCTGCAAATTAAGACTATGCACACAAATAACAGATTTAAAAGACCTAAGTTCTCTTTACAATTATCTGCTCAGAAAACACAAATTCTGCTCCACCTTGAAGTGTGATACCTTGGAACTGACTTTTATCCTGAAGCCAAATGAAAATGAAGACATTACCTCAGTCCTGGAAATCACACAGAGCTGCACAGAAAGCTCCAAAGAATGACTGTGGTGACTGCTGTACTTAGTTATCCATTTATAATTAAAACGAATCATTAACAGCTACTGGATAAAAGGCAGAACATCCACATGCTATTTGTATAAAATAAGAACGTATCACAACAATTAGCACCACGTGCAGCGTTGCGGGGTGCTGAAATTCAGGCTGAATTCAGGGTGTGACAAAATCCAGGCACTTACTCTTGCGGTCCCCCTGTGCAAACTGGATTTCTATTTGCCGACCACAAATCCACTTTCGATCCAAATTATGGAGAGCATCTTCTGCGTCACGGACATCTTCAAATGTGGGAAGTGTTAAGGTACTTGGGAATTTGAGCAGTTTAACAGATTTGGTGTTTAAAATAAAAATGAAAATTTTCAAGTTATTTTCTCATTTTACAGCCACGTTTTCTTTCAAGTTCTTTTGTCATGCTACTCTACACACTATGGAATTTTTTTTTAATTAACCACCAGCTATCTGAGAACTCCTCTAATAAAATTAAAATCTTGTAATATGACCATGAATTTATCCATCAGCAAGCAGTTGCTATGTGATACTCTTAAATTTTTTTCTTCTCCCACTTGTACTTATGCAAGGAAAACAAAAGGTATCCTTTCAAAATACACTTATTAATGGTCATTTAGTTCTCTCCACTACATTGAGTTTATTAAAATTAAGCCCTAGTTCTTAAATTATGTTGGACATACCAACAGTAAATATTAACTTTTAACTTTAGAATTGGAATAAAGCTTTCCTTTTTTTAAAAACAACTGATTTTAAGTTTAACTTATGCCATGTCACAGCCCTGCGTGCAGAGTTTCCCCAGCGTGAGAGAAGAGCAGACACTGCGAGCCCTGCACGGGCACTCAGGGCCAAGGTACAGTGACAGACATTCATTTTAATGCTGGAATTTACACCCCTACTTCCAGCTTCTGGGACCCAAAAAATGAGTTGCCTTTCCCCTCCAGACCACTCATTGCTCAGCAGCATCATCTCTGCAGGAGAGAAACTTCCACGTTGCAGCATCTCCCTCGATAACCCCAGACCGAATGTGATTTCATTCAGACCACAGTTACAGTAGCACTCACAAGAGAAATATTACAGGTTTTGTCAATGGACTAAACCAGAATAATTCATCAAATTACTGCTTACATGACAGACAGAAGAAAAACTGTTATTCTGTAGGATACATCAGGTATGACTCCTTTAATCTTGGCCACCATTCAACTTCATCTTGACCTTTAACTCTTTAAGTGCTTGTCAGAAGGACTTGTCATGAGATGCTTGGCCAAAAATGACAGATGGCTTTATCTTTTACTTTGAAAAACAACCTTTTCCCCCTTTTGTAGATAAAGCGAAGCTTTGTCTCCCATTATGGCTTGTCCTTCTTCCAGCTTTTCTTTATTTTTTCTTTTCCCAAACTCTCCCTTCTCTTCAAGCCTGATCCTTAAGAGGTCTTTGGCTTGTCTACTTGCCTTAATTGTTGAACTCTACTCTAAAGGTTCTTTCATGCTTTCTCTTTGGGGTCGCCATTACTGTACAGCTTTACATTCTGAGGCAACAACAGAGGACAGCAAATTAGGGGACAATATTAAAGAAAGAAGTTCACCTCATTTTTTACACAATCTGATTTTGATCAAGTGATTCCAGTTTCCATTTGTTAAATTAACAATGAATAGCAGCCACATTTTGCTAAGCACAACTTTACTTACACACCACTGATAATAAAAACGTGCTAGACAATTTTGAGTCAGTGATAAATTTTCATTTAAATCATATAGTATTAATTTCAGTGACATAAGCAAGCTTTTATATTACTGGACTTAAGTTTTGCAAAAAAGGCAAAGAACAATTGAGAGAAGTTAATCTTCAAAAATAACGAAACACCACAACATAAGTAAGACACTTATTAAATACAACACAAAAGTAAACTGCTTTTTCATTTAGATTGGTTACCTCTTACACAAACTTGAATTTCAAACTTCAACACCCCTCACTAATGAGCCATCTGAAGAAAGGATATTGAACATAGGCAAATCCTCTGGGACGACGAGTGTAGAAGTCAAGTGGAACGTAAACATCAACTATAGGCCCATAACGACCAAACTCACGGCGCAAGTCTTCGGACCTGGAACACCACAAACACCTGATAGGGCTTTTCCACTGGTTAAGGTGTTACAAAACACCCACAAAATAACATTAAATAAAATAAAACACAACAAAATCAAATCTACGATTCATGTGACCACCCCCGGTTTTTGGAAGCATTTGGCAGAGGATGAAAATAGCAAAACATTTTTTGGGGAAAAAAAGTGTTTGGGCAGTTCACTGCTGGCAGCACACAGAGCTTTTCTGAAACACTCAAGACTCAGGATGCTCAAGGTACACCCTGGCAGTTTGAAACAAGCCTTCAGCATAACTCTAGGACAAAAATGTAAACTGAGAAGTGATACACATCAGTTCATTCAATGCAGCCAAGGTTGGCAGAAAGTGAAAGAAAGGTTTGTTAAGAATTATTATTATTATTATTCAAGTACCTCATGTAACTCGACAGTGATTTTGCAACACACAAACATCAATTATGAGAGCAAACCAGTCACCCAAACTCATTTCCATAGAATAATCAATACTTACAACCACATCAAATAGAACAGATCTCGAGTGAGCAGCCACTCATGCCCTCAGGATAGTTTTTCCAAAGAGCTGGCTTTAGAGAGCTGAGACAGAGCTGTTCAGCTGCACCTGAACAACCACCCTCTCCTCCTCAACAGAGGTTTCTTACTCACATCAGCTCCTCAGATTTCTTTTTGTGACATTTCAGGATAAACACCTGCTTAAGATTGATGCAATACCATATTTAGGTGGTATGTAAGAGTTACTGCTATTTTTTAGTATTTTTGCATTTCTCTCGCATCAGTTGGGAAACAAATCTCCACACAGTCAGCGCTGGCAGAAGGGAACTACAACCAGCATGGAGATCTCACAGTGAAACTACCTCCAAAAACTCTGTGTTTAAGGTGAAGCCCCAACAGGATCCACATTATTGTAACGAATTTGGAAGTAATCATCCTCAGCTGTTCTTAGAGTAAAATAAATTATTGGAAAGATGAAAAAATTCATGGGGGAAAAAAAAGAAGTTTAATTTGAAGTTATTTATCACAATGTTCTCAATTCATTCCATTCCATCGTGCCCACACTGCTGTTGTTTGCTGAACAACTTTGGTCCAAGTCGCCCAGGCAGAGCTGGAAAACTCACATTTAACAGGACTGGACCTTACAGGGATCTCCGTACAAATTCTACACAAAAATAACAACACAGGAGTGCTCTGACAAATGCATCCTGTGCCAACAATGCTCAGTAAATGTTCCACAGCTGATAACAAACCAAAGGTGTTTGTTATCGCTAAAGGTGTTTGTCACTAAACTGCCAACGTGAAATGAGGAAAACCAGCAGTTCACTGAAAACATATAAGGAATAAATAAGAACCTGTGCAATGCTCAGTTTTTGGTTTTTTTAATTCCCTGTGAGAAGTTCTCTCACCGCACACGTTTAGTCCTTACGGGCTCTCGGTACAACACGATTATAACGGAGAGCAAGCACTGCTTCCCCCGACTCCGTACTGAGCGTCCTGAGGGGCCCCGCTACACAACAATTACCGCAGGAACATTGCACTTGAACTGGCGGCAGCTCCCACACTAACGGGACCAGGAATTTTGGGCACAAACGCTCTATTTCCTCCCATCTAGCAGCAATACTGCATTTCCAAAGGAGCATTCCAAACTCCAGCGGCTGTCCAGCATCGCCCCGAGAGAACATCCCGCCTGGATCTCCCGCTGGACACACTCAAAAGCGGCTGTGGGGAGTTTCACTTTGTTGCGGCCCAGCTTTGTTCTCTCTGGACGCTGTTTGGAAACGGATCCGCGTGGAGAGGCGGGGAACGAGCAGCATCGCGAGGAGCGGAGGAAAATGGAAGGCAGGGCAGGGATAAGCGAGAGCGGAGGGAGGGAGAAGGCAAAGCGGAGGAAGGGAGCAGGCCGGGCTCGCCCCCTTCCCTCCCTCGGCTGCGGGGGGACCCCCGCGCCCGCGGCCTAGCGAGCCCGCCAAAGCCTGCGCGAGCCCCCGCTCCGCCCCCACTCACCGGGTGTCGTCGGCCACGTTCCGCACGAAGAGCGAGGTGTTGGGGGGCCGCAGGTAGCGGGACATGTCGGCGGCGCTGGGAAAGAAGGAAGGAAAGAAGGAAGGAGGGAAGGAAGGAGGGAGGGAAGGAGCGAGCGCGGCCCGGGCGCGGCGGGAGCGGCTGAGGCGACCCTGGGGGAGCTGCACCGCCCGCCCGCGCGCCGCCTCTCGCGAGACTTCCCGCGGGGCTTCCGGCGAGAGGGAAACACGGCGCCAAAATCCTGCCCCGGTTGGGCAGCGCGCATGCGCCCCGGGCCCTCCGGCGCGCGCCGCGCACGCGCGCTGCTCCCCGCTCGCGGCCGCGGGGCCCCGCTTTTCCCGCCGAAAGAGAGGCTGAGGGGAGAGCGCGCGGGGCAAGATGGCGGCCGCGCCCCCGCCGTGAGGGGACGGCGCCTCAGGGCGCCGTGGCTCCGTCCTGTACCCCCCTGCATAGCCAACTGACACGGCTTCGGGCTATAACGCCCTTCCCGATGCTCAAGGGATCGCTGTCCTGTGGCTTTGCTGGTGCAAAATGTGGAGTATGTAAAAATTTTATTAAGAAACGGTGTTCTTTGATGTTTGACGTTTTTCTGCTTTCAAGCCCGATCAACAAGAAGAGAGATGCAATCCGTGAAACAGCAGCCAACAAGCTCTAGGTGATGTCCCTGTGTTAGAAAAACAAGTTGTTAGTAGAATTGCCTTATTAAGGTTTAGGGCTGGATCATGCTTCGATGATCTCAGACCTAGGGGGAGGTTAACAAAGCTTGAGGAAAAAGGATGCCCGCTGATAAAGGACACAAAGAATGCAGAATTTATGGGCCATCTGGCAAGAACTCCCAAGATAAGGAAGAAACTAATAAACCCAACTCAGCAGCTGTGCTGAAATGATCTTCAACTGGGTAACATGTAATTTTACATTATATGTCATTATATATCTGCAGGGGCAGGTTGTGACCACTGACCCACAGACCACTGACCCAAAAGGAGAGAAAGACTGAGAATGGGACTAATTTCGCATGGGAAACAACAGAATAATTAACCACGAGAAGACAGAATACTAATTCACTACTATGTAACTTGTAGCCAAGGAACGCTTAATTCTTTTGTTTGCTAAAACGCGTAAATTGTAATAAATTTTGATAGTTGCTGTGCTCGATTTGTGGAATCCCACGGGGCCCCCACCTGTGCAACTCTGAAATAAATGACCTGTGTCTCTCTGAAGTGTGTAACCATTGTTGCACACGGAGTAATTAATCCAAGTTTTGTGGAGAACAGCGTTACCCACGGCCCTGTTGAGCCCCAGGAGTTTTCACCACGCTGTTTGCACAGGACCAGCCCTGTCCATTAAAGCCGTTTGTGTGATGAAAACAATACAGTTGGTGGGTGGAGAGATTTATTTCTCACCGAAGTCATGTGTGAGTTGCTTAAAGGTGGATAAGAGGCAGATCTGTGACCCGACAGGCACAGGGTTTGATGAAGAGTTCAGTGAAAAGTGTCTGCATTTTCGTGTGAGGGATTTTCAGCAAACTCCTGCAGGGACAGAAAGACTTTGAGCTGATGCAGCCCTGGTGTCTGCCACCAGTCTATTTTCATCTTTATTTTTAATATTCATGAATGAAAACTGGTGGGAGGACATTGCTGTTCATATCTTGGCAATCTCACACTAAGAATTGCCTGATTTTTGCAGGTTTTGAATGACACGCGATTCAAGTTTGAATGGCAGATGGAGTTCAGTCACTAACACAGGAGATGTGCAGCCATATACACTTCGAAAAAAAAAAGGAATTTCTGTGGTTGTATGTTCAGTGTCTGCGTGCAGGACTCAGCAGAGAAGGGATTGGGGTCTCTGACCATGTTTTTTTGAATTTAATATTTACAGTTAACGTTTTTCTGCGGGCATGCAGCAGGTCGAGTTGTTACCTTGTGCAATATAACCACAGATCTGCTTAGACAAATCATTAAAAGAACATAAAAATCAAGCCGAGAAAGCGCATTAGAGACTGGAATTGTGGTGGGAGTGCTTGGCACAAAGCAAAAAAAGAAAAGAAGTTATTTTGTGGACGTTCTGAAAACAATGGATTTACCAAAGAGTGGGCTTTGGTGATGGATAGAAATGCACACTGCCAGGATTACCCTGTCAGAGCTCGTCACATTGGGAATCCAAGATCCCAGTTAGATTATAAATACGCCAGCGGAGTCCTTCACAGACAAATTCACTTGCTTTTGTGGAATAGTGGATCCAGAGCTGTCATCCCAGCCCGTTAGGTCATCCAGGAATGACAGATAATTCCTTTGGGCCGTGGGACACCGATCTCAGTCTGATCAAAATCCCTCAGGTTTTGACTGCTTCACGAAAGGAACCGCCCTGAATATTCCACCTGCATCTGGGATGCCCCGTGGCAGAAGGATATTGCCAGAAGGATGGGAAAGATTGGCGCCCTTGTTGGAAATACGAAATCACTGCAATTGTGAAGAAAGCCAGGTGAAGTGTTCTTTCAGTTTTTTAGAATTTTAGCCAGTAGAATGGCTTAGCATGAGCTTAAGTTGTAAATAAGAATGGTATGCTTTTAGTGTGTAGTATCTACAACAATAATAATTTTGTAGCAGGCTTTAAATGAGTAATGAACAATCCCTGCCTTGGTTTAGAAATAAACCTGAAGTGTCTTGCACGTTCCCTCATCCAATTTGCAGGTGCAGCATTTGATCACTGAAGACCTGCAGCATTCTGTGAATTTCCTGCTGGAAAACCACACCATGTGTTTGGTTTCAGGGTGTATTTGCAGCAGTTACCCAGCAACTCCCAGAGAGAAGAGTGGTGAGTTCTTGGATGGCTTTTTGCAGCACCAGTGCTTTAAAACAGCCTCCTCCTCCCTGAGTTTTACCAGCCCCGATTTCTGTGCTGTTGAGTTTATTTCTGTGTAACTCACATGGAATTTAATTCTGGCTGCAGGAGCGTGCTTGGCATTAGAGCTGCCTGGGAAGCAAAATGAACACAATGATCCTTTATGCCAGTGAAACTCCCCCTGAGAACAGCCTTATCCCAGAATAAGAGTACACTACCCAAATTGCTTGTACCTCACTGTAAGTGTTATTAACTAAAGCACAACCTCCCCTCCTCACAAACTGCTCTTCTAGCATGGGGAGATGTAAACTCAGCACTCTTGATTGGTTAAAACCTCTCCGTGAGGATTTTAAATGGCATAATCAGTCGAGCAACTTTGTTCATGGAGGTCTTACACCCCAAACCAATTCTAACAAATCTGCAGTGACTTATTTAAGTATGAAATGGGGCTGCTGATACAATAGTAGGGTCTAATCAGCAGAGAAATGGTTCTAGGCACAGCTCCTGAGTGTTTATACTTCCAGAGAGACACACAGTCTGGTTTACTTGAGCTTCACAAACTTGGGCCATGACAAGATATTGGGAGTTCATTGTAAATTGGAAGAATGTTTAATTCCTTTTGCTCTTGTGGTGCCTCTTAATTGTTTAGTTTAATTGCTCAGTTTAAGAGCAGCCATCCCTATTGTTAATGACTGCTAAGTACTTTTCGTTGCTTTTAAAATACTGCTGTTTCTATTCCTGGGACATGTGGTACAGATCAGCTCAACAAATGCCTGATTGTTCTCTGCTGGCCAGGTCATAGAGACCGGGGTTTGGTTAAAGACTAAACTTTATTAGACACAGGAATTAAAGCTAAGTGTGTTCAGTCTGTGTGTAAGAAACCAAGAAGCATTTCTGTAGCTTTTGGCTGCTCCCAAGGATTATTGTGGTGGACTGGAACAATGTGGTTTATGTCCAGGTTGGGTTGTCTGGGAGGCAAGTTTCTGTCACTGAGGACAGAAGGGAAAACACAGTCCTGTAGTAAGGGGAAGTGCTGTGTGAAAGGAGAGCAGAAATAATCATTATTTCCTGTACTGTTTGTTCAGATAAAACAAAGATCACACCTTGTGGAAAGTGCACTTTATTTTAGGGATGGAAAGGTGTCACAAAGAAGGGGATCTGTCCTTAGACTTTCTTGCCTCTTCTGACAAGTGTTACTCCACCGTATGTTATAGTCTGTGGAAGACAAACACACATCTGAACTTTAGGAAATCCATAGCTAAGTGGCAGAAGTGTCTGTAATTCATGCATGAATCCATCCTAGTCCACAAGAAAATACATTGACAGTACCTGCCCGTAAATATACGCACAACATTTGCACGAAGGAGAAGTTGGAGTTGGTTGTGCTCCTTGGAGCATTCTTTATCCACAGGGACACTTTGTAGACACTAAGAACTACTCAACATTTTTTCCTTCAGCATTTTTCTGCAAGTGCCCTCATTTTCCAGCACTTACCTCCACCATTTCGTTTCCTTTAACTTCCTGCTCGTGAGAGAATTTGTCTGATTTGCACACCAGCTTCCCGTTGACCAAGTTCACAGTGCACTGTTGGAACATTTGAAAAATATTTTTAAAAATTTAGATTTTGGAATTCAGCTTGAGTAAGTAGAGGACTCATAAGTAGGAAATAAATTACTCCGATGTTTCATAATGACAGCTGCTAATTTCAGCTGGAGAGCACGGCATTTGAATAGGAGTTTTAGAAACATTTCTGTTTGTTGAAGTGATAGAAATGTTTGCACATGGCAACGGTACCAACAAGTTCCACTCACGCACAGACTGAGGTTTAGGGATAAATAAAGAGATGTCCCATTCTTGGAATGCTTTACCTTTAGCTTCCTGCCGTCCATGGTGGTGATGTCAGCCTCTTTGCCAAGCGTAAATGAGTTAGTTACAGACTTGTTGGGTGTTTTGGAAGTCACAACAAAGTCATTGCCTTTTTGTTGTATTTCAACAACAGGCTTAATATCTTTGGCCATTTTGATAGCGTCATCTGGCAACCCTGTAAAAACAGGCAAAACAGGACTTCTTCTGTTATGGAAGTAGCAAATTCTTTTCTCCAACAAAGGCACAAAAGAGGTGATGTCCAAGTAAAAAGACAAATCGTGTTTTGGATTCCTCACTTCTCTATGGGCTTTTTGCTCCATTGCTTCGAGTCTGGTAAGGTTTTGGTATTATATCTGGTGACGTGGCAGGTTATGCATTGTTTCTTTTCCTAAAGGCTGGCCACGGGATGGCCATTTTTGACTGGAACTGAATTTTATTCTCCTGAATATCTCTTATATACTCTTAAAAACCCCAACGGGAATGTTTTGTTGGCAAAGGTAAGTGGGTATTTATTGATGTTGCACCTCCTAATCCTCACAGATTGCACCTGATAACACCCAGAGATTACTCACCAGCTATCACACGTGCTAATCACTTAGAGATTACTGACCACTTATCACACATGATAATCACTGACCACTCATCGCACGTGTTACCCATTCACACATCATTGAGAGCACTGGTGCTGCAGAAAAGGCCTCTGTACCAATAACTGGGAAGCTGAATGCACCACTGACAGCTTGTTTCAAGTTAAATATGGTTACAAAATTACAAGTCAATCAACACAGCTTCATTTCTGGTGTGGCTCTTCATTCTTGAGGAGCTCATCTAACATTAAAACGGGTTTGGGGGTTATCTGTAACCTTTCTACATCAATTTATGCAATTTTCATCTTCTTTTAACGTCCAAATTAGATCAAACAGATTTAACAAAGCAGGGGGAGTTTGTCATAGAAATAAAAGGAAAAAAGCCATGGAAATACAGCAGGAAAATTTGAGGAGGAAGCAGCCACTTACCCAGAGCCTTGAGAAAGGGCTCGAGGTTCTCCTGAGCGTAGATCTGCCAGGTGCCAGCAAACGCCATCGTGTGACAGAGCAAGGGTTCTCCCTGCTCATTGGGATGCTATTTATGGAAAGGGAAAGGCCAGCCCTAAACTGTCAGATGGCTAATTATTAACTGGAAGGAGCAATTATTAATCAATTATTTGTTCTTAGTGATCATAACCTCTCGTTCATGCTGCCCTTACCTTGACAGTTGGGATGTTGCGTTTGTTGTGGGTTACTGACCTCGGGTGATTGTCCATCCTTGTTGGAAAGTGTTGCAGTGCAGCTTCATTTGTTTGCTTTTTGTTCACAGCTTCTCTTTAACACATTTTCTGTGTCTTGAATAGAATTCTTCAGGTAACGTTGCATAATTTACAATAGATCGAGGTAATTAGTATTGTACAGCAGGAACTTCCTAATTATCATAATCTTTTCTACTGGGGTGCTTGAACCTTAAATGGTGGATGAAGAATGAATAAAATCCACAGCTATTTCTTCCAAAATTGTAGGCCTCCAATTGCTTGAGGACAGGGAAAATCATGGTGGAGTGGGACATCTGTGATGACTTTATCCAGCAGATGTCAGTGATGGGCATCTAAATCTGAATTAACTTCAGTTTCTTATTACTTTTTTAAGAATAGAAGATAAAACATGGGGCATTGCTTGGAGAGTGAATGCAGGAAGTAAATAGGATGTGTTATTTTTCCTTCTCACCAACTGCACTAGGAATTCCTCACTCATTCCAGCCCTTGAGTGATGTTCCTTGTTGTCTGTGCATGTTCCTTGCTGTCTGACTGTTGATTTTGGAAGACATTCATTAGATTATGTGTCTTGCAATTAGATTGCTTAATTCGAACAGAGCCTGTATCCTAGGGGTGGGTGACCTTTCTAAGTTAACTTTTCATGCTATTTAAATAGAAACCCAGTGCTCGGCTTTTTCTTACCAATTCACAACCCTTTTTTTAGTAGGTAATTCTAAAGAAGATTCCCACACAGAGAGCCAGATTTGTAATTACATTTACCTGTGAGAATTCCTGATTTGCAGGGCCATTTTTATGTGTGGAGTGTGTCCTGACTTCCCATACACCCACAGATGGAGAGATTTCATCATGGATATACTCAAAGCAGTGCTGAGATGTGACCAGGGGTTTGAGTTTAATGGCACACACACAGGCTACAAGAAAATCTGTTACATGTAGTGATTTAATACAAAAAACCTCCACTGAAAGCCTCGTGTGTGAATGCTCTGGTATTTCCCACACGGATTTACCAGGGCAGAGTCCCTCTGGAAGGTAAACATGCAGTGTACACACATGTGAGCACATGCACACACACGAGAATTGTTCTCTAACAACTGCCAAAATACAGAAATATTACTAAAATAAACATAGAGACACAAGCCTGAACTTTAGGGCAGAGACGCTGAAAGGCATCGGAAGGAGTTAAATTCCTTTTAAAGTCAGGGAGTCATAATTAACTCATTCATTTAGGCTTTTTTGTGGTAATCCCACCTGGGACTTCCTGCTCTGCTCCTATTGGGATCTCCCCGTGTTTATAGACACTGATGGTGACCTGCCCTGTTTCAGACCCGTATTTATTCTTGACATAGATGCTGTATTTCCCTGTGTCTTCATTGCAGACTTTCTCTATGGTGATTGTGACCACTGACCCCTTCACGTCCATCTTGTATCTGTCCTTAAACACGATGACCTTCTCGTTTTTGAACCAGGTGATCTCTGGGTAGGGATCTCCAGACACATAACAGGTTAAGCACAGGGTCTGCCATGAAACAGAGAACAGAAATGGGTTATGAAGCTACAAATGAGCAAGGAAATTCAGTTCACAGAATCACAGCATCGTTTACGTTGGGAAAAACCTTTAAAATTGAGTCCAGCTCTTAACCCGGCCCTGCCAAGGCCACCACTGGACCATGTCCCCAAGTGCCACATCCATACATCTTTTAAATTAAGAACAATAGAAATCAGTTCTCACGTTTTCGTTAGGTGACGTTCCAACACTGCTACCCCTTTCCTGATATCCTCCAGTGCAGCCAGGATTAACCTGCCTGAATTCACTGGGCCTGACTCATACTGGTGCTGCTGCCTTTTTATAGCTTCTTGTGCTGTAAAGTGGCACTTACACAGGCACGTGGTGAGTTTGCAGTTACTTTACAGGGTTTTTATGCTGCCTGTGGAAAGGGGGATGTGACTCAGAAACGTAAGCAGGGAGTTGGTCTGATGGGAAAATCAGGCCCGGTGCCTAAAGGCCGTAAAAGTCCAGTCCTGTGAAATGGGAAGACAACAGAAAGGATCCGGCTGTGAAGACGACCTAGGAGGGCACCACTTCCCACCTCTGGCAACTGCAGCAGCTCAGAAAAGCTGCTGGCAATGTACAGGAGGGGAAAACAAGGATTTTTGCTCGCCATCAGTGATCCTTCTGTGTCTGTGCAAGGACCAATGAACAGAGTTACTCAATGTTACCTTGTCCTCCATGATGGTGGCAACATCTGGCAGACCTTGAACGACTCTGGCACGACCTGGGAATGAACAAATACAACCTTTTAGTTTTTCTTATCGGCAAACTTGGCTTTGTTTCACTGAAGGGAAGAGATGCATTTACTTACGCTTCTCTGCTATTGCTGCTTCCCTGAAAGGGAGAGAAAATGATTGTGGTTTTATTTATTAGCCGTTATATTAACAATTTTAGAGTATGAGACTCAAAATAGATTTAGCTGTGAACACATTTAGGCAGGAACTTACTTTAGCCTCTTGTGCTCAGCCAGGGCGTCTTCAAAGACTGCAAGAAGGAAAGGTTTTAGGGAAAGTTGCCTTCTGTTTCGTTTGACTCAGTAGATTTAACATTATGTCGTTGTTATCAGTGCTGGGATTACATGGATAAATGTAATTACCCTCTAGATGGTATCTGTCCCTGCCTGAAGGGAATACAGCTCTGTTTGTGTACTGCTGAAGCAAGTGGGACCGAGTTCTCTCTTTCCAAGGAGAAGCTCAGAGGAGGAAAAAACTCCAGCAGTTTGGAAAAGCCTTTGTAAACCTGAACATTCTCTTTTCCAAGATGCTGCCTGTAAGCTCTGTTGTCCAGTGGAGGAATTGGACACATCCCAGGAACAGCTGCCCCCTGCTCATCCTTTCCCCAGCAGTGCCAAGGCTCCCTAAAGGCTTCAATCCTTTTTCCTGCCCACTTCCCCTCTCCTCGTGCTTCTGTGGGCCCTTCACTGTCCTCCTAATCCCAATTCCATATGGAAATCACCTCCAGCTCCAGTAAGGGAGAGGGGAATCCCTGCCTGGGATTTGAAGGGCTCCTGGAAAGCAGCTCAGGTACGTGCCATGGTGTGACTCAGCTCACCTTGCCCAGACAGGTCTGTTGACAGTTTGTGGGAGCTGTTCCCATCAAATAACTCCAGGGTGTATTTGCCCTTATCAGCCTCCGTGGGGTCCAGGATGTGAAGCCAGATCTGATTCATGGTGCTCCCAGCTCTCATCCTGTCACGGCTTTCCAGTTGTTTCTCCCTGAGTAAACAAGTGATGTCATTTCAATAATATTTAGGAGAGCTGGAGAAATCAGAGCATTCACTTTTTTCTAGACCTGTAGCAGTTGGAAGTGTGGGAGTCGGGATTCATTTCATGGAGAGAGGAAATCCCGTGAGGCTGTGCTCTTAGGCAGTTTGCCAAAGCTTCACAAACTCTACAAGAGACCTCTTAGTTCTTATTTAGGAGATTAAATACCATTTACATGTTGAATATTTGTAAGTATTTAGCCTTTGAATGTTATTAAAAGCTCATCCCCTTATATACATGTGTAGGTGGTATCTAATAAAACACCAGTTCTCTATTTATGAAGACGTTATGAGGCTAAATTAGTCAGTGTTTGGGAAGAATTTTGCAATTTTGGGAATATTTTTTATTCAGAGTGGGGGAAGAGAGTGGTTTAGGAAAATGTGAAGTAGTAAAAATGAAGTGTTTGAAAAAATCCTGTCTGTAACCAAGGAGGCTGTAACTGAGAAGTATAAGGGCAGCATCATTGTCATTGTAGTAAAGATGACCGCTTACAAATATTTCTGCAGTGCTAAGATAAAAATAACATGGCTGTTCATTCTGGAATTCCCAGACGTGTTCCAGGATGAGAGTGAACTTTGGATTTCAACCCTCACTCGTACAAATCTACAATTGTCTTAAAAATATGTATGGGCTCAGGCCCAAATGTTTAATTTTGGATAAACAGTTACAAGCAACGGGGCTCCAGAAGCTTTGCAGATATTTTGGGGGACTTACTTGTGATACCAGGTCGTTCTCATGTAGTCTGTGTAGTACTTGACCTCTGTGTAGATTTTGATGCCTTCCTCAGTAGGCTGGATTTTCAGAGGTGTAGCAGAAAGAGCTGGAGGTGTAATGGAAAGACTGGAATTGAGGAGGAAGGCACAGATTTACCCGTTCCCTAACAAAACCCCAGCTAAAGGAGCGGTGAGGGGATGGTGCTGGGGTTGTTCCAAAGCCAGGGGCAGCTCTGGAGCAGTTGGCTCTGGCTGTGCCATCCCTGCTGTGCCTGCTGAGAGCTGACGTACCACTGATCCTGCACAGCTCCTTCAGAAGCTCCTCGAAGGCTGAAAGACAAAGATTTAAGTGTCTGTAAATACCACACTTCGAAATTACATCCAGTCTACCCATTCATTTCACTATGGTTGGGATGTTTTATATCCACGAGTTATCTGTTCTCTTTTTCTTTGGCAAAGCTCACTGGGAGTGGAGTTTTTGCCTCTGATTCATTTGTTTTCAGATGCTGGGCATTTCTTACTAAATTTAGATGCTCCTATCTCCCTTCACACTCACCATGTGCAACCGACTGCCTCCCAGAGAGGAGATTTATGTACCAGGTTTAAATGATGGATTCCAGATGTCGGGGCAGGATTTAATCTTGGGCAGCAGAATCTTCTGATTGATTCTGGGTCGAAGTGACTGAAACATTCCTGAGCTTTTATCTGTGGGGCTTGACAAATTTATAATTCTTTCCCAGCTTGAGAAATGACTGCAGGTGGAAATGATATTAGGATGTAGAGCAGGAAATTCTTTAAAATTGACCAGTAACTTTTTAACCCAGTAACTTTTTATAGGAATTTTAACTCCTATAAAAGCATGTAGGACATGTAGGTTTCATAGAAAGTGAGGATATTTGGTTTTAAATCCAAAATGAACTCGGGGCAGGGGTGTGAATGTATCTTACTGTGTGATCCAAGGTTCTCTTACCTCCTTTTGTGAGGTCCAGCTGGGTGGAGTCCTCTCCTCGGTTATCTGAAACAACTGCTTTGTACAGGCCCTCATCTGCTTTGGTTACCTACCAAATACACGTGTGCATGTGTAATATTGATTAAAAAACCCAAACAAGCCCCAAAACAAACAACACCCCTCCCAAAGAAATTTCCTGTTACATTGAAACAGGGCAGGATTTGGAAAAGGGGAAAAAGCTGAGATTTTCTTCTTCCTTCCCAATGACTTTGGTTGAACTGAGCAGAAATGAGGGGGGAAAAAGGGTCAATTTGCCCCAGAACGTCCTTTGGAAAGGTATGGGGGCCCTGGTTCAGAAACTGTTGTTTTTGGGGGGTCAGTAACTCAGCTTTTGCCCTCAGTTCCTGTGTGAAACCTGAAAAGCCCTCAGGTTCTTTTCAGCCTCTCAGGATGTGTTAAACTTTAACAGCCACCCGCTGTTAAAAACATCTTAATTCTTTGTAGGATCCTAGAATCACAGCCTGGTTTGGACTGGAAGGGACCTTAAAGATGATTTTGTTCCAACCCCCTGCCATGAATTCCACTAGAATTCAGATTCAGAGTCTGACTGTAACATGAAAAGTTTCTTCTCTTCTGCTTTTCTCAGTGTTTCTTCCGCTCAGTGGGCACTACCCAAACCCACGTGGAATATTAATAAGATCAACCCATATTTTTTGCCATTTTCCTGTGAACCTCTGAGCTGTTTGATGTTTCACCTTTGTGATCTGCAGAGTTCCCATCCCAGTCTGTGGATCAAACCCTCCACCAGCTCGTGCCTTGTGATTGAAGAACCACTGGAAGTTGGTGTCCTTCCTCAGGTTTGTTGCCTGGTTGAAGTCAACATTTAGAAGTCAAAATACATTTGATTTCTCAGTTCTTGGATGTCCTAATATGAAGCATTACTTACATTACTCCAGAATCTTAGAAACTCCCTTCTTTGTTAAAATTTCTGCCCAAAAGAAACCATCCCCTTACTGTCACTGGTCTGCAGCAAAGCATTTGCACAAGCATTGCTCACATCCTCTGAAAATTACACCTAAAATTGAATGCTGAAGGAATTCAGCCCCGTCTCTGCGTACCTTGCAGGTGAGGAGCACTTCACAGCTCTCCAAAACTTTCCATTTCAAGTTCTCTATGAAATGTGGACCTGGAAAAGAAAATCGGTGGCTGTAGTGGTGCCTTTGCCGTGTTTCCTGCGGGAGTGCCTCCATCTAGTGCTGAATTCCCGCAGTGCAGCTGGGGATTCCCGAATTTTGCAGGGAATAGGGAGGGGAAACGGACACTTTCATCTCATACTGAGCAACTCTGAAGCCAGGAAGGAGACTGGGTTCATAATGTGGTGTCACAGTCGTTAGTAAGTGAATATTTTTATCCTCACTTTCCAATTGTAATATTTTCCCTCTGAATTTGTTTTATAAACGTCTTTATTCATCAACATAAGATGGCAGGTGAAAGTGGAATGCGTGGATCTTTATAAAGTTATCTAGAAATCCTGTTTTCTACAAGGAAAGGCAGTGGATCTGGACTATGGAATATGTGTTCAGGTTGGACAGTTTTCAGAGTTTGAAAGCGTTCAGTGTCACAGCACTGATGCAGAAGATCTCTACTGATAAATCTGGCCAGCTTGGCTAAAACTATTATCTTGATTTTTAAGGGCAGGGCAAAGTATCTGAGAACAAGGAGTCTCATTCTAGTGTCTTCATCAGCTTAAATAATGTGTTTAAAAGGATGATAAAGTGAAATAACTTTGCTTGGGTTTTGCCATCCTGGCCTGATTCTGACAAGTCCTTAACCTCTGGCTGATCTTACCCTGCTTTTTCTTCCATTGTCTCCGTTTTGCTTCAGCTTCTTCTGCCACTTTAGCAAAAGCTGTGGAGCAGCAAAGGACAAATCAGCAACCCCCCATTATTGGATATTTGTACAAAAAGTGTTGTCATTAGAGTTGTGCCATTTGTTTATGCTGAGAGCCTAGCATTTATTTTCTTTAAAACAAAAGCACCATTGAAGACCTGACCATTATGCATTTAGCAAATTAAATACGAGATGTGGCCATATAAAAAGGTAGGCCAGAAACCCTGAAATTAAAATATTTAAAAAGTAAGAAACACCGAAGAAGGCAGAGAGCACAACCACATCTAACTTTGGTATCTGCCTTTCCCCTGTCAGTAGAGAGTAATGGGCACGTTTAGAGCACAGCTCATCGAATTTATTTTCTATCCTGAACCCAGCAAGTGCTGAATCACTCTGGGAAGTGCCTGTGTCTCTCCAGGGAGCCAGGGAGATCTGACATTTTACAGACATTTTCCGTTCAAAAACTTAGGAAGCTTTAGAAGGTCACTTGAAAGCAAAATGCAGAGAACTGAAACCAGAGATGGGCACAAACGGGGAAGGATTTGAATGAGAATCTTGCTGCTTTCTATTTTTAATTAATTTTAGGAGGCTCTCTGTACTGCATGTCCGGGGAGCTGCGTGTTCTGTGTTGAGCCTGGGTGCCTCGTCCTAGAGTGCAGTTGACACTGTTTCTTTATTGCATTCAGTGCAATGAACCAGCTGCTAAATACACGGAATTTCCAGCCTGATCCTGCCCTGAGATAAATGACTACACACACTCCACTCTGCTGCCAAGGCACAGCTCACCACTGCAAGCTAATATGTGAAACATTCGAAAGAAAGAACTAAGCATTCCACTTCAGCAGACTGCTTTTATCATCAAGCACCTATTTATAAGACCAAAAGCTTTAATTTATGGCAAAGAGAGATTCAGATATGATTCCTGGACTTTACATGTGGGCTAAAATTTGCTCTCCTCATTCCCAGTGTGCCATTAGAACTGTTGGAAATACTTTGGGGCCTTAAGTGCCTCACAAACTTTCCACTGAGCATGGCAGTCTATATTTGATCCCAAATTTCCACTTACATTCATCCGTAAGAACAAGGGTGAATTGATTTTTGGCTTTCCCATCTTTGAGCTGGGCTGTGTACATCCCTTTGTCATCAGCACAGAAATCCTGGATTATCAGTTCCACAAGGCCTTTCTCTTTGACAAAGTTGATTTTGTGTGTCTGTGTAAAACAAAGAAAACGGGATAACCTGAAGAGTTTTTCCACAGTAGAACTGTTCCAAGGTCAGATCCTGGCAGAGCATCTTCCACAGCAGATATTCCGGTCATTTTGTGTCTGCATCCTTATAAACTCCCCTCCTCTTACCAGGACAATGAGGGCAGTGCACCGTGCTGTGCCATTCATCTGTTATTTATATGTGTAGGAGTGGTAGAATTGCTTCCAGCAGAGAGAAAGTCGCTGTAAAACCACCTAGCACAAAACATTCTTCCTTGTTGGGTATTACAGGGCTGAAACCAGAATCTCTGTGATTTGTCGTGTCTTGGAAGGGTTGCAGTCTGTGACATGGAATGACATATTTGGCCAGGATGAGGAATACTTCCCCCCTCTTGACAAGGTGCAGGTACCACCGAGCCTCCTGCACCCCGAAACTGCCGGGTGCTTAAACACACCTATCATCATTCTGCCTCACTGCCCGTTTGCTCTGAGCAAATACTGTCCTTACAATGAGCCTGACAAGTGCTCTTCATTGTGCAGAACCGTGTCAGTTCTCCAGTGCAGAGGAGACAGATTTTAGAAGAGATAAAGCCTTGGATAAACTTGTTACAGGTTCCTTTAACCGCCCCCAACAGGGCAGTGACAGCTCCAAACTGCTCTGGCCTGGTCCCGTCCTTTGTTCTGGGGGTCCTGGTTGTTTTCTTGGCATTGCTGCTCTGCACTGAGCTGACAGCCCATGATTTATATCTGTGCTTCATTCTCAACTGTTCTCCCCTCTGGTCCTCTCATTTCAAGTATTTTTTAAATGTTCTGATATGAATTTGATATGGGAGGACAAGGAGGAGGCCTGAACGTTTTTGTGGATGTATGAGGAAGTTGGAGGGTGCTGTTGGAGGCAGGGTTATTTCCAGTGCTTTGGACTGAGAAATAAATCACTTCCATCTGCTCTTAGAACTCATGAGATTTGTTTGTAATCAGTTCAAAATCCCCATCAAAATATCTGATGGGAATTCAGAAAGCTGGGAATGTGCCCATTTGCTCAACCCCCCCAGTTCAGCAGTGGGAAAGTAAGCCAGGATTAAATGCAGAACAAAACCTACTGGGGTGCTGGTGAGCTCCTTGTCATTGAAGATCAGGTGCAGCTCAGCGTTGGGGGACAGCTTCTCCACCTCCAGCCACAGCCTCACTTCCCCTTTCTCCAGAACATCGACGTTCCAGCCAGATATCAGCTTGATCACTGGCACACAGAGAGAACCACGCAGGGGAGTCACAGGCACGCCACAGGGTTTGGCTCAGCCAGGGCTGTGCTGGGCTTCCCCTTTCCCAGGCTGGCCCTGTGCTCGTGGCTTTTTGTGCTTCAACTTACGTGGGTTCCTGATTTCATGGCTACGTTTCAGTAACTTGTCCAGATCTGAAATGCAGAGAATAAAAAGTCAACACTAGGGCAAAACAAATTAATTGTATCAATTTGATTGAATTTGTTGGTAAACTCTATTTATGTCAAAGAGAAGATAAAACATTCGATAATGGGGAGGACTAGAAAAGGTGGTGAAGGGAATTGTCGGTTATATCTGAATAAAATGTTGGTTGGATCAATTCAGGGATCAGGCTAAAGAAGTTTTAAATCACTGTGACAGTATAGCCAAGTGTGAAATCTGAACTGCAATGGAAAATGACTTTGCAGGAGCACGGAATCTTTCCATAGGGGACTGTAAAAGAAACTACCCTTGAGCCTTCAAGGAATGGGAAACATCTTTTTAGTGATATCATGAAGTGACATTAGTCACTCACTATTCTTCCACAAGAAACTTTCCTCTAAACATCTAATATTAGAAAAATAGGGCACGTCAATTTTTTGCTGTTGGCAATTATCAGTTTTTACCTTCTTTTGTTAAAGTGCAGCTGGCAGAGATATCATCATCCACATCCGTGACCTCCACTGAATACACCCCCAGGTCCTTTTCTGAGGGCTCTTTCAGTATCAGTTTTGATCTAGAAGTAAAAAGAATAATAGCAAAAATTATATTTTCCTCAGAAATGATGCCTCCTGTAACAGAATTTGATACACCCAGAACAGGAAATACGGAACCCATGGGAATTTATAAATGACACGAGGAGCAAGGTGAAGCTCGTGGGAATACGATGGCAGGTGCTCCCCAGATTGCACCGAGCAGCCAATTTCATGGGCACCAGGGCTGGGAATCAGGGAAAGGAGAGGGAAACATTTGGCTTCAAGTTTTTCTTAGTGTTTTATGAGTTCTTTACTCGACAGTCCATGATGAATTTTCTCAGCGTGCATTAGATACTCACCTATTGCCTTTCTCTTCAATCTGGACTCTGTCAGCATCTGGAGGTCCCTCATAGTCCTTTGTCCAGATAAATTCAGAGGAGTCGTTCTTTTCAGGAGCTTCAAAAGCCATGTAAATGAAACCTTCTTCATCCACCCCGAGTTCAATTTCATTTGTGCCTGTATGAGCGAAAAACCCACAAGACATTCCTTACCAAAGCAGATCAGGGCTGAGCTTCTGCACATCTAACTCAAAAAACAACCCCCAAAACCCAAACCACACAGTGCACAGTTAGAGCTAATTAATTTGGGCAGTTTGATTTGTTAATCTTTGTTTTACTGAGGATGTTTCTTGCTGTGAAGCAAGCAGCTGATGGGTCATAAAGCAGTTTTTCACCCAAATCATCAATTTGTTTACAGACTGGCCCAGTCTCATCACTTTTAGTTTCATACCAGGTTTGGTTTTAGCCACCACAGGATCCGAGGGGAGTGAAGGGGGTCCAACTCCAGCCTTGTTCAGTGCTCTCACTCGGAAAATGTAGCATTTCCCTGTCTCCAGGTCTGAAACCTGCAGGAAACACAGCCAGGAATTAATGTCACACTAAGAGAAGCAGCACTTGGACACTGAGAGCAGGTACAGACCTTCATGTGGGTGGTGGCTACGGGCTGCTTGTTTATTTGTTTCCATTCCTCTGAGCCTTCTTCACACAGGTCTATGAAGTACCCTGTGACTGGCCCTGCTCCCAGGTACAAGGGAGCTTCCCAGTGCAGCTGCAGGGAGGAGTCCCTCACTTCAGTGCACCTCACGTCGTAGGGAGGGCCTGGCACACAAGGGAACAGGAAAACTGCAGTTGGGTTGGGATCAGAGAGCAGAGGTTAAGGTAACAGTTCAGTGTGGGTCTGTAGGGGATGCTTTCTATGGTAATTAGGGGTAGGTTTATAAAATAGCATAACCAGCTGCTTTCATGTTATTTACTGGGGTGTAAAGACAAAACTTAGCGTTTAGATCCAGATTTAGATCTTCATTCTGTGGAAACAATATTGTTAAAAATACCTGGGTGGTGTTTCCGTGTAATGCAGGAATAATTCCCTGCATGGGAACATCCCTGGAAGTGTTTGTGTGCTTTTCTGTCCTGGGAGCAACCAGATCTGTGGTAGAAACCCCTTGGAAGAGTGAGGAGATAACAAATATACCTGGTGGTGGTATTTTCCTGGATGGTTTTACATGAGGGATACCTGGCTCTGGCATTGTCCACTCCTCACATCTGAACAAGTCGCTGGGCTCGGACACTTCCCCAACTCCAGCCCTGTTCATGGCACGGGCACGGAACTCGTACAGGTGCCCCTCCTGCAGGCTGCTGACCTTGGGGTGCAGAAGGGCAGACACGGTTAGTGCAGCCCTGCGTGGGCTGGGGAGGGCAGCAGGGCAGTTCTGGACTAGAACAAGCAGAGAAAACCCAGCTCAACCCTTGGTCCAGCTGTTCCCAGCTGTGCTCCAAGCGGATACCGTGCAAACTCGCTGGGGAATTGGCTGAGTGTTGACTTCGTGCCAGTCTGGCTCAGAGGAGTCGTGCTGGTCCAGGAAATAGCCCAGGATCTTCGTTCCTCCTTTGCGCTTCGGGGCTTTCCAGCCGATGGTCATCTCAGCCTTGCCACAGTGCAGCAGCACGAAGCCGTGTGGGGCCGAGGGACAGGCTGGGCACGGAGGGACAGGCACAACACAGCTGGTCAGTGCAACACCCAGGTTCTCATTTGGGAGTCACAGCAAAAGCCTCGGGTGTGTCTCAGGAGGTCCCTTGCCTGGTGCTTTATGATTTGTGTGACAGAAAAGATGGGAGCAGTGGGTTGATAAAATGGGGAACATGGAGGGTTAGATCCTGGATGGTGTGGTTGTAGGATTTTCTGATTTCCCTGAGAAACTCCCAATGCTGATTTCAAGACATCACACAACTGAGCACTTAAAATGGTCACTTGTACCAGAGCCAAATTAACACTGCAAATGTAACACACTGCTAGGTCAAAATGCTAATGAATTAACTCTGTCCACGCTTGGCAAGTGTAATTGATGGCAGAAGCTGCAGGGCACAAGAAAAAGAGTTCCCTTCTGTTGTGTTTCTCAGACACTGTCACCATAGCAGGCACTGGGAGCTGTGCCTGACAGATGGGGGTTTAATTTTGGTCACTACTCACCGATCGCCGGCCTGACAACGATGGGATCTGTTTCTGGTGAGCTCTCACTCAGTCCTGCCTCGCTGACAGATTTCACACAAAACACATATTCTTTTCCAGGCTGCAGCCCAGGAACAGTAAATCTGGGAGAGCAAATTAATATGTTTGTGTTTGCCCATGCAAAGTACAGGTGAACAGTGCTTAAACAGACAGCAGCACACTTTAATAAGGCTTTGTTCTTGCAAAATCATTATTTGTCACTACAAATGGACGTGTCACATGAAATGGCTCCGAATAAATCACAGTGGGTATGGATCAGATGGAGAGGAATCACCATTGGCGGGGAGATAAACAGGACTTTTTAATGGGCTTTTTCTGCTTGACACGACCCCCACAGCTGGAGAGGGACTGTAAATCCTGCATGTGATTGACACCGACCTACTCTACTGGAAAACAGGCAAAACCATGGAATGTGGTGCTGCTGGTGCCCCAGGGTCTGTGTGGAGAGCACACAGCCTTTGCTGCCAGCTCTGGGTGTAAAAGTGAGGCTTGGAGCAATCCTGAACCCTCCAAGAGGCCATGGTGTTGGTGTGCGTGCCAGCCTGTGTGTGGGGGACTGAAGGAAGTTCTTTTTTTATCTGAAACATGACTCCAGCCAGAAACAGAAGAATGAGGGTTGGGCCCCTGTCATCCCTCAGTGGAGCAGAGGAGCTGAACTCACTCATGGCACGTCACTGGCTTGTTATTGACTGTTTGCCATTCCTCTGTGCCCGTCTCCCGGCAGTAGATGTAATAGCCAAGGGGCTCCAGGCCATCCTTTGGCTTGTCCCACTGCAGAACAACAGATGTGTTGGTGTCTCTGAAAGCCAAAACCTGAGATGGCGGAGGCAGAGGAGCTAAAAAAGGAAAGAAACAAATGAAAAACACAGACAAAAGTAGTGAGGGTTAAAATCTATAATTTAAAAAGCCCAAACTATTATAAGTGAGTTGGCCTGTTTGGTTTATTCACCTTTTCCAGAGCACCATTTTCAAATTGTTGCCCTGAGAAGCTGTGGCTGCCCCATCCCTGGAAGTGTCCAAGGCCAGGTTGGATGGGGCTGGAGCAACCTGGGATAGTGGAAGGTCCCTGCCCATGGATGAGCTTTAAGTCCCTTCCAACCCAAACCATTCTGGGATTCTGTGGAATCAGAGCAAAATGCCACGGACAGGGGCCCGCTCTCCAGGATCTGTTCTTGTGTTCGAGTTTGCCACATCTCCTCTCCCTCTCCCACTGGCTTCAGCAGTCACCCCACGCAACCTCCTCTGAATTAGAGGAGGAACAGAGCTCATCTACTGATTGTCCTTGGCTCCACCCTGAACTGGGACCTGCTTCACTCTGCAGTGAAAGCCATGAACGGACGCTGGAGCAGCTTCAGTGTGGGACAATGTACAAATAAAGAGTGAGTGCTCATCTCTCTGCGTAAGAGAAACACCAACACGAGCCTTTGCCCCTCTTACTGTCAGCTCAGTCCAGGAGGAAAACAACCCAAAGCCGCCCTGCAGAGGCTGCTGTCCTGGCTGAGCCCCCCAAACCAGGCTGCTGCAGCCTCCTGTCATTCCTTCCACACTGTCACCTCCCTCACACCATGCTGGAAGCATCCTTGGATTAAACACAGGCTTCAACTGTTCCTATTTTATTAAATGTAATTCCCCACTCACTGCTTGCTTAGATTTACACTGCCCTGACCAACTGCAAACCAATTAAAGGAGGATTTAAGGCTTTAAGAGATTTCCTTGTATCAAAGCGACTGCTGTGTAATCATAGACCATGAAGTTTAGAGGAGAGGGTGGGCAGGGGATCCCCCTTGTTCCTTTCCCAATCCCCTTCTGCACATCGTTAGTGCGGAGCAGAGTAATGAAATAATTACCCAGCTTTGGCCCGGCGGTGACGGGCGGGCTGGGCAGGGAGGGCTCGCTGGTCCCGTACTTGTTCACGGATCGCACGCGGAACTGGAACGATTTTCCCTTAGCCAGATCAAAGAGTGCAAATCTTGGGGAATTTGCTGGCGTATCCAGGTTCACCATTTGCCAGGAGTTGCTGCCTACGAGCGACTGTAAGGGAAAAGGTGATGATTTACAGCTCCTGTTGTAAGCACAAAACCCTCCTGACCGATAACAAAGCTGGTCTTTGTAGGAAAAGAGTTTCAGGAAACTCCAAACAAAACACAAACCAAAGCCATAAATTACGTATTTCTTGTTGATGTACCCAAACTTTTCTCCCTTGGCAACAGAGGGTCCCTTTGCTACAGGAGGTGAGAAATGAGAATGAATGAAAGGAGATTGGTAGAAGGCACTAATTAACCAACAGAATGATTAGTGGGGAACAGGACAGTGAGGTATTGTGCAGTTCTTCAGAGCTTTTCCACCCTTCAAGGCTGTAGGGCAGGAACAGTTCTTCCTATTAGAATTCTGCCACTGTTCTGTGGTGTAAAAGTTACTTGTTTATTCCCTGTTAATCATTAGTCCTTGAGTTGGTGTCAGGGTCGGGATCATGGCTCAGGGCACCTGTGGGGCTGGAGGAGGCTGAACCAGCTGGGTTTGAGGCTGGATCTCCCCAGTTCCTGACTGGGAATGGCCTTACCTGCGCCATGGCCCACACGAGAAACAAATGGTTCTGCTCTGCAGCTGCCCTCCTGTGTGACAGTATTTTCTTACCTTTTCCACATAATAATTCAGGGGCTCTCTGCCTCTGGGATCCGGTTCATCCCAGGCCAAAGCCACATAATCTTCTCTGACCTCACTTGCATGAACATTGGTGGGTGGCAAGGGAATTTTGATGTGTCCTACAGGAAGGCAGGAATGGCTTTACTTCAGTGATAACATGGCAGGAAAACCAAATTCTTTTACAATGGATTCCGTTCTCCCACTGTAAATTAAGATTCTTCAATATAAAGAAGGGGACAAATACTTTGGGGAAATTTGAACTCACCTTCCAGGTCATCCTTGGATATTTCTATCATCCTGCCCTCGTCGTATGGAATCACTGTAATGGCAAACAGGGCAGTGTTACCCACCCACAGGAGGTGCTTGGGAGAAAGGCATAACCCAGGACTGGGTCATTTGTTCCACGCACAATTATAGACATTTTATGTCACAAACAATGGTATTTTGAGCTTTTCCTGTTCAGAATGCTCCCAAGATGGGCTCAGCAAAGGCATTAGTGGGAATGGGGAGGATCTGGACAATCTGCACTCAGTTATTCCTGAGGGAGCAAATTGTCGTGGCTTTGGTACCAACCTGTCACTCTCTCGTCCCTGCTGGCATCGTGGGTTGTGACGGGGTCACTGGCCTTTGAAGGGTGGCTGATGCCAGCCCTGTTGACAGCCTTGACCCGGAACTGGTACGTCTGTCCCTCAGCAAGGCCCAGCACCGGGCACCTGCAGCCTTTCACGGGCCGGGCATTGCACTGCACCCACTCCTCTGAGCCAGCCACACACCTGCAAGGAAGCACAGCCCACGGGGTTCCTTCGTGCTGGTTGCACAGCAGAACGAGGGGTTTCAGCTCAAACATGATGACCTTGCAAACCTTTCAATGAGGTATCCCAGGACTGGGCTCCCTCCGTCATCGCTGGGTGCTACCCAAGAGAGGACCAAGCAGTCTTTGTTCACATCGTGGCATCTCACGTTGAGGGGGGATCCTGGGGCACCAGCTGTTAGTGCTGCAGCGTCTGTACCAACACCAAGTGAAGGTGCTTAGGTTTTGTTCTTTTCTTTCCAAAATTTTTATTGAATAGCTCAATTTTAAGTGTCTAAGGACCTATCCCAGTAACACAAATCCTATTTTCTAATACCGAAATCACCACTGAAAATAAGATTTGGTCATTGCGGTAATTGTATCCATGCTCAAAACTGGGAGCTATTTCCTTGTGTGTGAGGGTGGAATTCCTTTATGCCAAGGCATTAGGAAAGGGGATCTGAAGGTTCTGTAGATACCTCTAACAAACACATAAGTGGTCTGCTCCTTGTGTCCATCCAGCGAGGGGACACGGATGGTGTAGAACCCCTCATCCTCTTTGTGAGCACACGGCACTGTCAGAGAGGCCTCACGGTCCTGGTACCTCAGTTCCTGACGTTCCGAGTCCTGCAGCAGCTCCCCTGTGGAGCAGGAGAAAGGGGAAAGGAATTTCACCTGGATTTGCCTGGTTAGGAGTGGTGCAGCAAAAAACACAGAGCAAGATGAGAGATCTCTAAGACATTCCTGTTGTGCCTCCAAATTACAGCCACGGACAGAAAGATTGCCAAGATGGAAATCCTTGATTGCCAGCAGAACAACACAGAGTATCCAAAAGTTCTTCTCATTGGATAAGCACAGCCTTTTAAAACACTTGGTGCTTTCTCTGGGTAGCCTAAGGCTCTTAAAATATTTTTAAACATCCCAGAACATTTTAGTGGTATCATCCTTTACAAATAGGGAAAAGACAGACATTGAATGGTAACATCTGCAGCTTGAGCAGAGCTGAGAGCAGCTCAGGAATCCTGAATTTTAATTCTGTTTTTTTTGGTGTGAACATTAAATCACAGCTATGAATTCCTGTGGGATATTCCCAGAGGTAAATGCACATAAACTCAGCTGTTGCCTACAAACCATCTCTGAACCAGGTGATGCCTCGTTGGTGGTCCAGTAACTCAGAGGAGAAGTAACAGGAGAGGGTGAAAGGCTCCTTTTCTCTCGCAAATAAGGGTTTCAATGGAAAAGCAAAATCTGCCTCTCTGGCCAAAAGGGATCCTATGGAATGAGAGTAAAAGTCAGCATGATAAAGAGACTCCCAGAGCCTTGCTCCTGCAGTGTGTTTATTGTTGTGTATTTAGAGTGGGCCTTGCACTTTGCGTGTGCAGTCAGGCTGACAGGAAAAGCTCTCATGGAATTAAAAATCAAACTGCATCAGGCTATAAAAATAATTAATAACAGCATCAATGGTTTACTCACTTTTGTATATTTCTGAATCAAATCCTGACTCCTTTCCATAATATTCTGTAAGACAAGAAGAAAATACATTTAACAAATCTCATGGAGTGTTTATCTTCTTAAAAACACCCAGTGATGCTCAGCAAACTGTTTTTCCCTCAAGCCAGCCCTTCATTTGAACCTTTAAAGTGTCACCATGGGGTAAAACTTTAATTCATTTGGCAGCTGATGCCCTTCACAAGCCACTGGGGATGTGTCTGCAGAGGAAATGGTTCCCAGGACTGTTCCAGTGTCCTCTTGGCATCACGGCACAACGTGAAATCATTTGGAGCCGAAATCCAAGAACTGATGCACTTAAGATGAAACTGAGGTGCTTTTCTGTCTCAAGCTGCAATAAATGCCCATAAAATAAATCCAGTGGTTGAAGTTTGGCAGTAGCAGACCAAAAAATGAGGAGTGAGTGTTACCACTGAGGAGAAGGGAAATACAAAGCACTGGAGGTAGAACAGCCTCATCCCAGGTCCTGTGAGAGCCTCAGTGAAGCCTTTAGGGAAAGGGAACTGTGGATCCCAGGGACCCTCCCCTGGCATCGAGGCCTTTCCAGACAGCGAGGGGCCAGGGGAGGAGATGCCATGGCCTGCCTGGGGCATGAGGAATGTTTCCAGTGGAGGCAGGATTAAGGCCTTGCTGTAATCTCTATTTTCAGAGCAGTAAATGCAGATAGCAGGAGGAAGACTCGAGTTACTGGGATGGGGTTGGGAGGAGGAGCAGCGGGGGCCCCTCACCACAGTGTCTGCAGTGCTTTGCAGAGCTCAGCCCTGATGAGAGGCAGGTTAACCAGGCACTTAGAGGTGAGGAGAGCTGTCCCAGCCAGGCCTTTCTGTGCTAGACCACAGCCCCCGTTCCATCCTCGTGCCTGCTCTGATCCTAAAGATTCCAGGGGGAATTGAGAGGAGTGGGTGATTATTGGCATGGAATTTTTCTTTCAGGCTGCTGCTGCTCTGTGGCAAAGGCCATACTGTGAGAACCTCCTGGTAACTTTTCCTGTCTTTCTGCATTAGGGTAGGGGGAATTTTGGAATCCGGGAAGGCTGCAAATGAAGGTTTTCTGGGCTGTTATACGCCCCTTTAAACTGGTAAATGCCTGCTGCCTCTTTCCAGATATGCTGAATTTTGACACTGCTTAATTAAAGGACCTGAAAGATGTGATAATACACTTGTCTTACAATCCTGGAGTCACATTCTTCTGAAGGGATCTGTATCCCAGACAGGATTCAGAGCAAAATATGGCATGTGAAAAATAAGTGTGATATATAATATAAAATCACACTTAATAATATAATAACACACTTAATAATATAATAACACAACCCATGACACAGGGCTGTGTCAGTCCCACTGAAGGGTTTAATTGTCTGCAGTCCTGTAGGTCTGTTCTGTCCAGGCTTTTTATTACAAAACTGTGATTTGGAAATAAATATGTGAAACATGAACAGCCAAACTGTGATGCTGTGAGACTGCTCTGCATACTTCCTAAAGCTTGAGTTAATTTCCCTTTTTCAGTGCTGGTAGTTTATTTACTTCCTTCCCCACGTCTGGATTTGGTTGTGCACAACCTGTGTCTGTGGAGTCTATGCCAGTTATTTTAAGAACAGCACAGATCAAAGAAGGAAATCTTGCATTTGCCCTTGGTAGCTACTGATTTCAGGGAAAGTGTGGAATTCTCTGCAATAATGCACTGAGAGGTCCCTCTGAAAGCCACAGTTCTTGGGAACCCACTTCTTGCTGATCTTTAGCAGGCTCTTTGCAAGCCTGCTGTGTGTTTAACTGTGGGGCTGTTTCATAGCAGTCCAGAAGAAATAAGCACCTAAATTTAGTACAATTTTATCCCAGTGAAAGGACAGCTGTGTCCATATGGAATCTGAAAGGAAAGACTTTGGCTGGGCCCAGAAGTGACTAAGGAAGAGAAGCTGTTCTGTCAGCTCCTATCAGACTACATCGCTTTTCCAGAGTGCTTGCGTGTGCCTATCAAATCATGAAAATATTTTGAAGACTCTGCGGTATTTGGAAGTTTAAACCCAGAGGAACGTTTGTACTTACTCCTGACGAGCACTGTAGCAAACGAATAAGCTTCGCCGTACCGATTCTTTACTTCCACGCTGTATTCAGCAGAATCTTCCATGGAGCATCTGCAAAAGAAAATATTTCCCCTCCTTTTTAGCTTTCAGTTATTCCTGTTGCACAGAACAAATTCAGAGGGGTTCCCCTTTAATCCCAGAGGTGTTTGCTTCTCATCCAGAAGCTGCTTTTCCTTTCAGTTACAAGGATTTCTGACACTTTGGGGTCAATTTTTTCTCTTGGGACCCAGAAGCAAAACATTTCAAGTACTGAACAAGCAAAAGGCCTGTGGAACACTTGATTCCACTGAAGACTGGCATTTGTCTGTCCCTGTATAAGTCATAGATCAGAACTAATGTTGTTCTGATTACACTGATCCACCCTAAATCACATTTTTGTGTCTGCTCATGAAGTGCCTAATGTGCATTCCTTATCCTGAAGGAAAAAATGTTGCTGATGCATAAAAAGAGGAGCAGAAGTAAATTAAGCCATTAAATTTTGTTTGATTTTTCTAAGATTCTTTTAAACCTTGTGAAGTGCTGTGGGGATTGGCAGAGGTTTAGCTCAAACACCACAGCCTGAAGGCAGGCAAGGTGAGATCCCAGAATTACTGGGTTTGTTTGTTGTACACAAACCAGGAGTTTTGGGAGAGCAGGTCTTACTCAGCTGGAAGAGCAGCTCAGCCGAGGGCACAGCCGTTACCTGCTGATGTGCAGGGTCAGCATCCCAAATTTGTTCTTCATCTTGTATTTTCCTGCTGGGGCTCGGCGGGGATCGATGGGGATTCCATTTTTATACCTGGTGGAAGAGAAGGAAATGTGCTGTTAGGAAAGGACCCACATCAAACACCACATAAAAGAGGAGCAGACACAATTCCCTGTTTTACAGATCTCCCTCTTTGATCCAAAACAGTCTGGCAGCTAAACCCAGACCCCCTCCATGGTCCTGCGTGGCTGCTCAGCCTTGGCTTTGCATTCCCTGCCCTGCAGCTCCTGCGAGGGAGTTCACAGATGTCTCTTCCCTGTGTTCAGCAGGGATGTGTGGGAGGTTCAGATTCTCTTTGCTCTCTGAATAATTCAGAGAGGTCGTTCTGGAAGGACACAGGACAGGCAGAGCTCCCACAGTGGCAGAGCTGGCTGCCTACGAGTCATTAGTAATGCAAATGTTTGCACACTTAAACCTTCCAGGGGAGGAATGGTCAGCCACCTCAAGCTGATCAAAGCACACTTTGCAAATCGGTTTTTTGAGGTGATCTTTCATTTATTTCTGGTATTTCTGGTGTGTGCTGCACTCGGGCCCAGCCCATAGCACTCCTCCCCTGGGGCTGGTGAATATGCAAAGGGAGTAAGTGAGTTGTGTTGTATTTTACAAATTGTAGAAGCAGCACCTGTTTAATTCTGAAGCTTTCATGGTGTCCGAGGCAGCCAGGCCTTGTTGGGGTGTGTTTGTGGCGTTTTAGTGCTGAAAGGAAGTTCTGGTTTTTGAGACTTAAATCCCAAGTTTGCTTGTGGGAAAAGCAAGGGAAACGGAAACCTCCATGAACATCAGCCCTGTCCCAGAAGGATCCCACAGGGTCCCAGGGATCCCACTGCTTCCAGGCCCTGTGTCCCTACTGCTCCTAGCACCAGGACTGGACACTGAGGTGTTTTCTGTGACCTCTGCAGCTCTCCCTCCCTCCCAGCAGGACAGGGCTGCCATTCCCCCGTGCCTGTGCCCCGCAGGGCCGTGCTGGCACTGCCATACCAGGTGGCCTGTGGCACCGGGGACCCCAGGGCGGTGCATGCCAGGGTCACGTCCATCCTCTCCCAGACCGCGTGCGCCCGCAGCGGGATCCAGAACATGGGCGCCCGCCCCGAGCGCAGCTCCAGGAATTCCTTCTCCAGGCAGGCCTTTTCCATAGCCTGTGGCAGGGAGACACTGATAAAGGCAGTGCAGAGGGATGATGCTGGCACACAAATTCTCTGACACAAGGGACCTGCGATAACATTTCAGTGGCGGGGGTGCGAGGCCTTTAGTTGGAGAGATTTTGGGGTTGTCCTAACACCTGCGTAGGTGCAGGATCCTCTCCAGAGCACAATTTTGACCCTGTTGGCATCCCTGCTGCCAGCAGAGGTGTCTGCTCTGACCTTCCTGCGCAGGCCCTTCCGGTCAGCCCTCACACGGAGCAGCCTGCAGGTCCGGATCACCTCCTCTTCTATCTTCTCCATGTCATTCCCAAAACGAATCCTCTTCTGCCCCCTCTGTTCCAGCTCCAGGATTTCAGCTTCCCTCCTTAGATTGTACTCCCTGGAACTACATGATGATAAAAGCTGACAGAAGTCAAGATGAAACTTTGTTTCCCTTTTTTGGGGGTCTTTTTTGTTGTTCGTAGCACTTTTTTTGGTTAAATCAGGAATGTTAAAGACAGGAACACCAGCTGATGGAGTGTGGCTGGGAATGTCAGGGAATTATCCGTCACGGGAACCAACAGCAGTCCCAGAAGAAATAAAACTTCCATGGGGACCCGCTGTTTGACCACTTTTAATCCCAGGGAAGGAGCTGGGAAAAGGATCAAAGGGAGGAGGGATGTTGCTGAGTTTTTCTAGGAAAGAGGGAGAGTCCCATCTGTTAGCATTCATTTATAAATCCGTCAGTATTTTCCATTTATTCCTATAAAATCTGGTTCCTCTCGAGCCCTTGCCTGTGAGCAGGGCAATGTTCCTCATTATCACATGGCACCATCATTTAATTTCCTGCGCTTCAGTCGAGGCCTGGTGTTTTTAAAGGAAGAACCTCTGGACTGACCCTGCTCTTTTTGCTTCCAGCAGAATGAGTTGGAAGCTGTGACCCTGATGCAGAGCTGTGGTGTTGCCTACGAGGTTATATTGGAGTTCTAATAATTCCTGACTTACTTTGATGTTTTGGAGGTCAAGGCGAGGGCAGCTGCTATCGATAGGTCTGAAAGGCTGAAAGTCTCCTCTTCCTCACTTCCAGGGGCAGATTCATGGAAAAGAACCCAGATAATGTTCCATCATTTCATAAACTCAAAATTCTACAAATCTGTGAATGTGCACAAAGCCCTGTCTGGACCAGACTGACTCAACCTGTCCCTGACTCGGGGACTTACCTGGTTTTAAACCTTTTTTTCCTGGTTTTGGAGGTCATTTCCAAGCTCTGTTTCCTCTCCTCCTTCTGCTCCTCCTCTCTGTGGTGGAAGAAGGCTCGGGTTCCCATGGTGGGATGTCAAAGCCAAACTTTCTTGCTGGAATAGATTAAAACATTCAAATCAGACACTTTAACAGAATCTTTTTAAGTCCTTGCTTTGCTTGGGCGTTTCAGGGGCTGTGAGTGAAGTTTCATATAAAAATATTTTCTGACATTCTCATTATGAGAGGGGTTTGTTTCATGATGCTTCTGTGGGAAGTGGCATCAGGGGAAGAAATGAAGTCTCTCAAGGCAGCTGGAGCTGTCCCAGAACAGGCAGCAGGCAGCCCTTTGGGGGTGGATTTGTTTCCCCAGGACTGATCTTATAGGGAATCCTGGAATGGTTTGGGTTGGAAGGGGCCTTAAAGCCCATCTCATGGGCAGGGACACCTCCCACCAAACCAGGGTGCTCCACCAGTTCCAGCTGCTGAAACAGAGCTCTCCCTCACGTTCCCATCTACAGATCTCTGATTCCCCATTCCCAGGCTCACACAGGAACAGTTACAGCTCAGGACTCCAAGAGGATAATGCTTTATCCAGTCCTTTGGATCCTGAGGGATCAGGTGTTTCTCCTGAGCTCTTAGGGAAAGGTTGAAAAATCATGGAGAAAACAGCATCCTTCCAAATGTCGGGCTGAAAGGAGCTGCTCAGTAAACAGCATGGTTTTCCCAAAGAGTGACCAGGGAAGCTTCCCAGAGAAATCCCACCCAACAGGGGAAACACAGGAGCAAACCTTGGCACTCCTGGCTCCCTTCCGTGCCCGGCTGTTCCCAGCCTCTGCTCTGGGAATCCACAGCTCGCCGCTTTTAGGCTCTGACTAATGGGTGGCCATTAAAGTAAAGTCAGTTTTTAAAGTGGATCCCTGCTCATCTCCCTCTCCCGCAGTTAAATCCAAACCACCCGGCACGGTCCTTGCACCGCGCGCTTTCACAGGTCCTGCAAGCTCGGGTTACTTTGTCACAGCAGCTTTGCAAATGTAATTGTTGCTGAGTAGAATTTGCTCAAACATGCTTGTAAATCCTTCCCTAGCTCGTGTTCCGTGACTGAAATTTTCCCTTGGCAAATTTTCCACTTGGATTTGAGCTTTGCCGCTTTCAAATCCGAACTTGATAAAAACACAGACCCTCAGCTTTTCCTGGTACAATTTTCTCATACAGTTTTTTCTCTTGTACAGTTTTCTGCTGATGTAAATAAATTCCTTCTAAACAGGCCATGGAAAAGCAGAGTTGCTGTGGTAAATGCAAAATATCCCAACATGCAAATGAAAATGCAGAATTATCTTGATAATATTTCCTTAGTGGGCATTAACTTTGGAAGAAACAACAAATGCTGATACGTAAAAGAAGAAAATAAAACAGGCTTTTATGGAAAACAAAATCTTTGTCATTTCATAGCTTCTGCTCTCTTCAGAAGCGGTTCAGCTGCAGAATGAGTCCTGTCATCCTGGGCATCAGAGCCTTGTTTCCGTGCTCATGAATAATTACTGGTACAGACTCATCTTTACTACAGAATGGTTTTTATTTTTCCCTGGACAAATCTCATTGTTTTATAATCAGAGTTCTGATCTGCTAAAACCTACACTTTTCAATTCAAATGCATATTATTTTCTAAACATGCCAGTAAAACAGAGCAGACTGCGGTGAGAAAACATGAAGCAAACCAGGATTTTCATCAGAACAACACTGGGAAAACAATCATTAAAGCAGATACAATCACAAAGCGCAATCCATTTCTGCAGCACAAGTCAAGTAAAGCTGTCACACAAAACAACTGATGCTGCTCTGAAGATCCTACAAAATCTCACAACAAACAGCAGTTTATTTACAGAAAAACCAAACTCACCCGGCGAAGGCTGCAGGGAGAGCCCCTCTCCCCAGGCAAGGGAAGGGACAAAGGAGCGTTTCCTTCTCCCTGGTGATGACACTGAGAATGACTCTCCCCAAAAGAATGTTCCCCATGTTGGAGTGCCCATCCTGCAGTCAAATATAGCCCCTGCCAGGCCCTCCCCGGGACAATGGGGATGGCCCAGCTGGGGACATCCATCGGGCTGCTCCCTGCAGTGCCAACCAAACTCCCTCCCTGCTCTGTCAAATCACTGCCTTTGCCAAGCGATGGAAGGAGGGACAGGTGCCTCCAAGATCCACAGCACTGGATTATGCTCTGCTCTTTTAGGAGAGAAGCTCACGAAGCATCTGAACTGAATAATGAATATTTTAACCCTGCCCAGGAATGTCCCTTGGGGTAAGCTTGCCATTGCTGTGTAACAGTGACATCATTTGCTTTGACACCTCTTTAGTGAATGTCAACTCCAGGCAAATCCTGGCAGTGTCTGATTACACCAGGAGCTGCAGCAGCTCCCAGGTTTTGGTGGGCTGTGACTGTTTTATTTCCTTTTTCCAGCAAACAAAGGCTTGGTGCCTCTAGAGCAGGTGAGCTTTGCGTATCCAGCAGCCCACGGTGGTGTCTGAGCGTTTGGGGCAGGGTCAAAGAACAGAGATGGCTGATTTTCCATTTGTTTGAGGTAGTCTTGCAGTTCCGGCATTCAGGAAAAACCCTTCCCAGCAATGTGAGAAGCAGGTGATGTTTCTTGTGGCGTCAGAAGGCCTTGTGGGAATGAATTCCACCATCAGCTTTGGCACAGTACCAGTAGGATCCATTGCTAGGAACCTTGTTTGCTTCACCGTCCAAACAAAGAAGAAACCCAGCAGGATCAGCACCAGAACTCCCAGGACTCCCAGGTGTGAAGTTCATGTAGTGGCTGTGTTTGAGACATTCCTAAGAAAGCAATAAGCAGGAAGGACTGGGCTGGCTTGTCTGAGCTGTCAGAGGGAAGGAACACTTCCCTTTCATTGGTTTTGAATCCATGGCCACTCGAGTGCTTCCCTGAGTTTTGTATGATGAGCAGTAATGTGGAATTATCATCCATTCTGCTTAAAATTAATCATTTCATTCATTTTGTCTCATCAACCCTCTGTTATAAAATTTATTTTCTGTAGAGGGGAAGGCACCGATCTCTGGTCTCTGTGAGCAGGGACAGGACCCAGGGAACGCCTGGAGCTGGTTCAGGGGAGGTTTAGGTTGGGCATCAGGGAAAGGTTCTTCCCCCAGAGGGTGCTGGGCACTGCCCAGGCTCCCCAGGGAATGGGCACGGCCCTGAGGCTGCCAGAGCTCCAGGAGCGTTTGGGCAGCGCTGCCAGGGGTGCACAAGGTGGGGTTGTTGGGGTGTCTTTGCAGCACCGGGAGTTGAACTTGATGATCCCTGTGGTCCTTTCCAGCTTAGGATATTCTGTGATTCTGTGAACTCTCCTTCATTCTCCCCGAATTTGGAGCTTTCCATTTGTCCTTCGAGTAAGATTTTCCTCACAGAACTTGTTAAAAAACCCACCAGTGATTTTTCATAGTGTTCAAACACCCTCCAGTGCCAAAATAAAGGAACAAACAGGGAGGGAGAACGGGATCCTTGGCTTGCAGAGCGTTCATCCCTGGGCAGGGATCCCTGCTGAGCTTCCAGCGGGGCTGCTGGTCGGGGAGTGAGCGAGTGCCAGCTCCCAGATTTAGCTGAGAAGACAAAGCAATGCTTTGCTCTAGGGTTACAGCTGCCACCTGCTCCTCTGGTGTCCTTGTGACAACTGAAGTGCAGCGCTCACCCGTCATCGGCGTGACATCTGCTGGGGGCACACGCGCTCCCTGTGGCAGGGCACCTCCAGCTTGTATTGCCCAGAGCTGTCGGAACTGCTAGCTGGAGCAGCCAGGAGGACTGAGGAGCAGAGTGTTGTTAGGCACAGGTGGCTGCCGTGGGGAGACCTTTGGAGCAATGTCGAAATGCTGCTGTTTATCTGGCAGTGTTCTTACACAGAAGGAGATGGAGACAAGGAGGTGCTGGAGCAGCTGTTTGACACAAACGGATCGGTTTGGTTCTGACCAGAGGAAGGCAGTGAGGTCAGCAAGGACGACGCGTTCCTTGAGTAAAATTCAGCAGCATCAACCTTGCTTTGCAAGCTTTTCCAGAGAGAAACAGCTTGAGAATGGATGATCTAAGTGTTAAATTTAGAAGGTGACTCATGAGACAAGAACCAATCTCCCTCTGCTCAGAAGATCCAGGCCTCAAAGATCAATATTGACTAAGCCATGACGAGAGCAGGAAATTGAAGATATTGCAGTCAGTCCCTCCGAAGGACAGGGCTCTCCTACCTGTGATCCCTGGGCATTACAGCTGCTGGGAGGGTGGAACAGGCAGGATGGGATGGGGCTGGAATCATTCCTGCCTTTTGTTCAGTCAGGGGTGAAGCAGCCCTGGAGGTATTTAAGGGCCTGAAGGAGAGATGGATGTCCCAGCTCAGGGACACTTTGCATCTTTAGGCACCAACGTGCATTCTAAAAATCCATTCCTAGACTTTCCTCAGTTCCCATCTGTCCTCCAGCAGGATGACACATTTATGACAGTCTGGGCATGATCAAACCCTGTGCCAGGGGGTCAGCAGAGGGATTTGGGAAGGCTTTTAAAATAGAAAATAATGTAATTTTAGCAGCATATTCAAATGCTCTCCCAAGGCCCCCATCCCTTCCACACGACGCTGCCCATACTCATCCTGTGCTGGGGGTTATGTTTCATAACACAACCCAAAATGTTGATATCGTGGCATTTGATTATTCCTTGAGTAGCATCACTGGGAATGTTGTTGACACAAGATATGCAGCCCACAGGCGACTCTGAATAAGGTAATTGGCATCACTGGCTTTAAATGTCTCTCCAGGGGGGTTTAGTGGAAAAAAATGTCACCCCTGGGGTCTCACAGTCCTTGGGAACAACTCCAGGAGCTGCAGCATTTCTCCATGCGTTGTTTTTGGGGCTCAGAGCACAGGAAACAGATCAAAGGACATTCCAGAACCCCTTTGGCAGTGAGTGGTATGGGGTGAGCTCCCTGGAAATGTCCTGCTGGTCGCTGCCCAAGCCGTGCACATATTTCAATCTCTGATATCCTGTGCTCTGACACTTCTTCACCACACTTGGAATTCTGACCTTTTGGCCTCACAGGGCTGTGGTTCTTCGTCAGTTGTTGGTGCTGGAACTCAGAGCTGAACCTTGGCCTGTGAAGTGTCTAAGACTATTTCTTTAATCCCGGGTTAAATCATCAAAAATCTTCACTTCATGAGCCTATGGCTTATTTGCAAAACCACGCCAAAGCAAGTGGAATTCAGCCTTTAGCTTCAGCTTCCCTGTGCTGAGGAAACCCCCAAGTGCACTTGGAGTGGGAACAGCTGAATTTTACCTCTGGTCAGCCTTAGTCTCTTCGAGTGAATACTTCCCCATACCAGCCAAACCTTGCTATTCCTGTAAATGCTTTCACTTCTCCAAAACTGATTTCCTCAGACACATTTCTTCACCACAGCAGTGGAAATTAGCAGGCTGAACTGTGCTTTCCTCTGAATGAAAAATAATCGCCTCCTTTGGCCCCTCACTTTAGAATTTAGCTTGCTTTTGGTGGAGATGCAAGTGCTCCAAGGATTTCAGCTCCCAAAAAATGGTCGTGGCAGCTCTGGAGGATGTGCCAGGAGCACGGAGCAGGTTCCTCATGCGCAGTGTCAGTGAGGGGTGGGAAGAAGAGCTCAAGACCTCCCCAGTTTCCTTTGGGGATTACTGGGATGGATTGGGATTGGGATAAACTGAGACAGAGGGTTGAACTGGGAGTGCTGTAAATCCTCACATCCCTGCCTGCCTGGAATGTGAGCCCAGGTGCTTCATCCCTGGGGATCTCAGGGGAAGAAGAGAATGTGTGACTATTGCAGAGAAAGAAAGGAGCAGCAGCTGAGGAATCTCAGAACTGGGCCAAGGCTGCATTAATCTGTTGCAGAGATGAAAAAGGCTTTATCTTTGTACAGGTATTAAAAAAGGCTTTATCTTTGTACAAGTATTAACAACCACAGGGGACAGGGACATATTTCACAGAACTGCTGCAGCAGGGGCTGTTACCCAGTTTCAATGACTCCTTTAAAGGCAAAGTCCATCCCAGGGAAGGAGAATACTGCTTTACAAGTCATTTATCCAAGGGTAGAACGCCAATAACCGCTTGCTTCTTTTACTGTACATTAAATTCTTTTAGGTTTGCTTACCTGAACTTCTTCAAAGGGTGGCTACATCTTAGCCCTGGATCTTCGGTGTTGGTAAAGAGCAAACACAGTTTCTGTTGTGAATTTTGCTACATTTTCAGTAAGCTGAATCTTGGATTGGAAATTGAATCTTAACTCATCTTTTAAAGTAATCCAATTCGTAATAAATGTGAGGATATGCAAGAAATACAGACCTGTTGTTCAAGTGCAAAGGTAGGGTGTTGCGGTGTAACAAGGAGTAATTCTATCAGTAAAGGCACCAAACCCGCAATGGAACAGTCTGACAGCCCTGAGCCATGGGAACGCAGCCAGGATTAGCTGTGCTTTTTCATTGCTTCTGTTTCATGCAAGAAAACATCACCTAGATTTTAATACCATTAAGTCATCCTAATAAAATTCTGTGTTATCATCCTCATCCCACTGCACTTTTAAGTCCAAATCTTTGAAGAGCATAGTGAGAGGAGTGGCCCTGTCCAGGCCTGAGCTGCTGTCTGGGGACAGGCTCAGCTCTGTGCAGCTCAGCTCCTTTGCTGCTGGCAGCATTTCCGTGTCTGCAGTCTCTGGGAGCTGCACTTTGCTTGCAGGATGTGGGGATGACTCTGGCAGCATCCACCGCCCCGGGTGGTCCTCTCCGGGGAAATCGTTCCCAGTCCGGACTGAGAGAAGGAGGGTTGCTGACAGAGGTGCCAGCAGTGCATCCTCTGGAACACAGTCTGGGTCAGCTGTCCCTGCAGACAGCAGCAGGGGCAGCTCTGCCTGTTGTCTGTAGCATCCTCCCTGTTCCAGCAAAGACAGGGACAGCTGGGACACTCGCTCTGGATTTTCCAGCCCGTCGCTCTGCAGCAGCAGCTGGGTCTGCCCAGGGCTCCCCTGGAACAGAACCGACTCCAGTCTGTCCCTGCTCTTCCACAGTGCCACCTTTGGCTGCTGCTCTATGTAATCCCAGTGGCTGCAGCTCTTTCCCAGCCCCTGGGTTCGGAGCTTTCCATCCACAGAATGATCCGGAGAAATTTCCTTCAGCCCTTGGTCCAGCTGCGAGCTCCTGTCGGGGTCTGTGCCTTCCACGCACACCCCGTAGGTCAGGGGCAGCCTCGTGCCGGCTGTGGCAGCAGGAATGCTCTGCTCAGCTGTCTGAGGAGCGTAATCAGCCAGAGCTGTGACTTCCACCTGGGCTGGCTGAGGGGGCAACTGGAATGTTGGAACATCCGCCTGCTGCTGGTAGGGACAGAAAGGCCGCGGTGGCTCCGGGGCCCAGTCCAAATGTTGGCTCATCTGTGCCAGCTGCACTTCAGGGATGAAAAGAGAAGGTTTGGATAAACTGAGGGGCTTTATGATGTGCTCCACTGTCAGCGTGAGAGGCTGGAATGATGGGGTCCCTCTGAAGTCCTGGTGGAGCAGATAAACAAGCACGGGTTATTAACAAGAAGCTGTGACCTTGAAGGTTTGCTTTAGTTACTTAACAATTTCTTTGGAGAAGTGTCAGTAAAAGCCAGTAACAACCACCAGGGATCTGCTCTGCTGACAAAAGAACTCTGGGGTTTTTTTCCTGGGGAATGGAATGACCCTTCACAGGAATACAGACATTTCTCACTGTGTTTCAACTGAGCAATCTTGAAATATGAGGAAGAGAAACTGCTTTCGCTTTTGTAAAATTTGGCCTAAGCCCTGCAGCACGGAAATAGCATGAAAATCCTTGAGCTCCTTAGCATGAAAACCCAATTCTTGCTGTGGGAGATGAGGGATAGGCGAGGATCCCAGGGTTTCAAGGGGAACTGGGGATTTAGGATGCCTCAGTTTAGCTGCCTAACCCGAGGGGCTCAGTTTGGGAAAGTTCTGAGCACTTGTCTATAAAGTACCAGTAATCTGCAGTGATTGCCCAGACAAAGCTCATTAACCCTTTAAATGAAGGAGGGTGGGTTTAGATTGAATACTGGGGAGAAGTTCTTTGCTCAGAGTGGTGAGGCCCTGGCACAGAGCAGCTGTGGCTGCCCCACCCCTGGCAGTGTCCAAGGCCAGGCTGGACAGGGCTTGGAGCACCCTGGGACAGCAGAAGGTGTGAAGCCCATAGCAGGGCATGGACTAAGTGATCTTTCAGGTCCTTCCAGCGCCAAGCAGCGGCGATTCCGTGGTTTCCAAGCTGAGCTGCAGTGGCTGAAGGGCTGAAGGGCACTCACCAAGGCCCTGGGCTGGGCACTGCGCTGTTTGATGTATTTGTAGATCACGTAAAGGCTGGCAGCAAAGACCAGCCCGGCACAGAACGCCAGGGCCACCAAACAGTAGAGGATCCACGTCGTGTCTGGGGAGAGAACAAGTGGAAAGAGAGCTGGATTAGAAGCATGTCACAATTAGCTAGGTGATGGCACAGGTTTAGTCTCATTGGAATGAATTTTGAAATCATTAAAACATTCCGTGCTGAAAATCAATGTGTTTTGTGTACCCAATATCCCAGCTGGGCTTTTCAACTTTCAGCAGAGTTAACAGCCTCACCTGCCAGTGTTTTGACCCAAAACACTTGAGGTTTGCTCCTTCTCTGGAGCAGACAGATATAAACTGTTCCATTGTATTCAGTGTCTGGGTCCAAGTTGGAAACTTCAAATTCTTTGTTGTGCTCACTCTTTGTCCACTGTTGAACAGAAAGGTAAAATCTGTATTTTAGGAAGATTAAATTTTCTTCAATTCAGATTGCAAAATTCAGCATGAAATATTATTTACTAATGAGGTCTTACAGGGCTGTAATTATTCTGTATGTATGGAGTTCTGAATATTTATAGGATTTTGTTTTCTATTATTTCTGTATTTAATTTTGCATTTCAGTTTCTTAAGACTTGAACTAATTAAGTGATTTTCTTAGTCACCAGTGGTTTTACTTTTTGCTACTTATACAGTACTCTTGGAAAGTCCTTCTTTTCCCAGAATTTAAGAAAGATACTTAAAGTTCCTGTTGTCCTGAGACTCAAAGACTCCGAGACTTTCCCTTGGACGTCAGAAATCTCCTCCATCCTGTGTAAACTCTGAGACCCTTCTCCAGCTGCTCTGCAGTGGGATTTACAGAATCCCAGTGCCTGAGGTGGTGCTTTACCTGCTGGCGTGTCCTCTGGTTGAATATTGTCAGGTGATAATCCACAGCCCCAAACTTGCTGTAAATGTCCTCCACGGTGAGCTGCTGGTCATCCTCACCCCGCAGGGGGGTGACGGGGGGCCGGATAAGGAACTTTATGGAGCGGACATAGGGAATATATTCCACTTGTGGTGCTCCTATAATGGCTGGAAAAGGCAGAACAGGCAGTGTCAGCTGGTTTAATGTCATCTGATATTCTAAGCACACCCCAGACTCACTGAAATTGTTATTTCTGTTCATACAGAAAGGTGTCTGAGCTGTATGAGCATGGCAGAAGTCAGGCACCTGCAGACAGAGGTGGTTTTGGGGTTCTGTACCTTTACAATGTTTGTCCCCAGGAATTCTCCTCCCAGCTCCATGTTCCCTGTCCCTGGGCAGGATACCCTCCATGTGTGTGTGAGGGGTGAAATCCCATCGCAGGCACTCAGGGAATGGCTGCCCAAACCCCAGTTCCCATCCTCAGTCAGGTTTACAGGGCTCTTGTGCCTGCCCTTTCCCCTGGGGACGGGCACACGCTACACCCAGCGCTGGAAAGAGCTTCAATCCAAGCTTTCATAGCTTTTTTGGTGCAAAGGTCTGAAGGCTCTTCACAACCATTGGCTGCTGCTGCCACCTCCAATTGTTCTTGGTGATTTTTCAGTGGGGAAATTTTAGCCACAGAGCCAATAAGGCTCCCAAAGGCTGCGTTTGTGTCCACTGAGAGGGCTCACTCAGGGGCTGGGAACACGAAGTATCCGTAGGAATGGATGCTTATCCCAGTGTTCACATTTCATAGCCCCTGGGACTCGCTGTCCTCAGGTTTCCCATCATGTCTCACTTATTTCTTTGTGCCTCTCACCAGCAGCTCTCCCTTCCATCACACCTGGCTTTTCCTTTTCTCCTCTGATCCCACTTCAGGGTCAGATCTCAGGGAAGGCCCTGCCCATTTTCTCATTTACCTCCTTGCCCAATACAGACCTCCAGGCCTTCACTCCCTCCCCGCCGAGCACAGAGCCTTGCGAGGCTGCAAGGAGAGGAAGTGCTGCCCCGAAGGTCCCAGGAAGGAGGGTTTGGTGGCTTGCAGTGGTACCTACTCTCTTTGCGGGGCTCGAACCTCTCGGAGCGCACCCAGCTGGAGGAGCAGCCCCTGGCCCTCACCCGGCCGTAGAAGTGCTCCGTGAAGTTCTCTGTCTCCCGGCTGAGGTTGCAGAAGAGCTCGGTGATTCTCTGGCACTCAGGCTTGGTGAGCCAGGATTTCTCTCCATACCTGAGGACAAAACAAGGGTTTGGGTTTGTTCGGTTGAACAGGACTGGAGGAAAACGGAATAGAGAGAAGGGAGTTGCCGAAGCCAAGAGTAGCTCAGTAATGGAGCAAAGCAACCCAAGATGTAAAATATTTGCTTAAATGGCCATCACCTCCCACTTTGAATAATACTGTCCTTCAGTGAGTTCTTCTCCAAGCAGAACCATAGTACAGGCAGGAGAAACAGCAAAATCAACTTTTCTCTCTTGGCCCTTCTCTCTCTGAGAGCCCAAAGAACAGCCCAGCTCCCAAAAGGAGCAAACTTCACCTACTGTTTGTATTGGACATCAAACACAGTGCCAGGGGGAACATCTGCCTCCGTTTCCCAGGTCAGGATGTTCTCAAAGTTTGTGGAAGAAAATGCTGCACGTTTCAGACATGATGGTCTCTCTGTAGTCACAGTGCCTGGAGGAGCAGAGAAGCTGGTATTAAAAAGCATTTTCTGACATCTCAGCCCTCAGATGAACATCCATCCTGTGCTATTTTGCTAAAGCTGGGCTGAAAAGCAGGAGCTTGAGCAGAACAGGACTTCAAACTGTGTTCTCATCACACACCTTGCAGAAAACTGACTCATCCCAAAGACATGTAAGTCAGGAATTTATACAGAAAAGCCTCAAAAACTCAAGTCAGAAAGAGAATCCTTGAATTCCTAGTCCAGTTTCTTTAAGAGCACTTAAATGGGTGGTAAAATAAGAATAATAACCTGTTTCCAGGCCCAGAATCATGTCTGTGAATGTCTCTGCTTTCTGCCCCCGCTCAAGGAAGTGACATGCAGAGCTCAGTGTCACCTCCCTGAAGATGCGGCTGCCCTTCTCCTCTTGTGCTCCATGTTTTATTGGATGGAAACTGCCCGTACGGAGCAACACCTGATGTCTGGACTCTGATCTGGGTGTGCCGGGGTGAGAGCAAGCAGCTCAGCCAGCTCCCTGCTTTCCGAGCCCTGCTCCTCTTCCCTGGGGAGAATGGCTCTGGCTTTGGGGGGCAGGAGTGTCCCCTGCCCCTGCAAACATGTCCCTGGACAGCAGGATCCCACCACGGCCCTCCTGCAGCAAACTGGCTCTGAGATGCTGCAGAAAAGCCCTCGAGGCTTTTACCTCTGTCTTATCGTGAGAAAACACAGTGCAAATTTTTCCCAAGGCTGGTCCACAAGACCTGCCAGCTCCAGGATTTATAAACTCCGTGAATTCAGATTACAGGCAGACCCTCAAAGGGAGATCATCTGTGCATTACTCAGCTCTTGGTTTGTGGCGTTGATAAACACCTGGAGCACGTGAGGTTCAGCCTGCAGTGAGCAAAGAGACCCCTTGTGAAAAAGTGGGGTGAGCAAATGAAGGTAGCACAGATGGGCAAACTGAGCACTGGGATGGGGGTGACTTGGACAAGATCACATTGAGCAGAGACTAAATCCCACCTGGATCCTCGTTCCAAGCTTCCCCCCATGGAGCAGAACCGAGTGCCACCAATTCAAACTCGCTGGCTGAATGGGAGGAGGGTTAGGCAGAAAGGCACGGGTCCCTTCTCAGTCTTGTGTGTGGCATTTGGGCAGGGAAGTGGTGCAGAAATGGGCTGCTGGCTACTCCAGAGTTTGTCCTGACTTCATCTGCAGCTCCACATTTGCCTCTGCTCATTCCAGGCTCAGCAGGAGGCAGCAATGTGGGTAAGAAGGGGGTGAGATTCCCTGTCTGAGCACCCTGAAAACTGAGTCACAAATGCCCTGATCTTACCAGGAGTAGGAAATCTCTATCTTCCCACATTTATCCATGCTAAAACACTGTTGTGCAAAGCAGCATAACACAAGCACAGTCAAGTGTGGGCAGGGGAAAACCAGGATATTTCACAGTGTGACAGTCCCTCCACTACAGGAGTTTCACAGTGTAAGATCCCAGACACGAGCAGATTAATGACAAGGCTGAATGCTGAAAAGCTGGTGTTTGGAAAGAGCAAGTTTATCCTTCATTCACCCTGGAGTGAGCTTGTCACATCTGGAGTAGGATTAAATGGCTTTTAGAGGGTAGATCTCGATTAGATATAAGAGAGGAATTGTTCCCTGGGAGGGTGGAGAGGCCCTGGCACAGGGTGCCCAGAGCAGCTGTGGCTGCCCCTGGATCCCTGGCAGTGCCCAAGGCCAGGCTGGACGGGGCTTGGAGCAGCCTGGGATAGTGGAAGGTGTCCCTGCCCACGGCAGGGGTGGGATGAGATGAGCTTTAAGTCCCTTCCAACCCAAACCACTCCATGACGACTCTCTCATTTTAAGATTACATTATTTATTTGTACCTCTTTTAAAATCAGGGCTGTTCTTGTATTCATTTGTGCCTTTGCTTAAGACACAAGGAGACTGATCCAGAGCCCCCTGAAATCAGTGGATATCCTTCACTCCTGTAGGATTTGGGTTGCAGCACAGTGACAAACCCTCTGAAGTGAAGGAATCTTTTCCTCTCCCCACTAATCCTTCAAGTGCCGAGCATACCAACCACACATGGGAGTTACTACACGGGGAGATCGACACAGAAGAGAACTCGGACAACAGCTCGTTCTCTAGGTGATAATTCAGGAGACAGGATTGAAGCCCAGACTCCAGGATCAAACAGAACCACCACAACCAGCAAGAGCAGAGGAGAGCTCAGGACTTACCGATCACTGAAACTCCAGCCAGGACGATCAGAAATCGCTTCATGAATAACTCTGCAGGCTGGGCTGGGAGAGCAGGCAGTTGCTCCTGTGTGCGAGTGAATCACCTTTTATCAGAGCTGAATCCTTTCTTGCCGGGCCAGGTTGGATTTGTTGCTCAGTAACAGAGCAGAGCAGAGCTCCTGTCCTGCCTTCCCTGGGATCTGAGCTCACGGCCGCTCGGAGCCCTGCGCATGTGTGAGACGGGAGAGTGACAGCAGGAGCACCTCTCCCCTCCAGAGCACACCTGACCGTACAAAGGTGCACGAGCCAGAGGCTGAGAAAATCCCCAGCTCCTGAAAAAGAGCCAAATACCTTTTTGCTGAGAGCTTCCTGCCTGAAAGCCCTCCCTGAGGTTCCTGGGGTTTGAGGTTTGCTTTTCTGGTCGGGTAACTTGAGCTTAAACCTTAGTGCTGTGCACCTGGTTCCTTTGATACCTGCTGCGAGCAATGCCCCTACTTCCTTAGAAAATGAAAGTCAGAGCCCTGGGGTTTATGCTCTTCTGTTGTTCTTACTGACCTTGGATAGGACCCAGAGGATCAGCACGTGCCCTGCTGCAGCCTGGGCAGAGCGGGAGCTCCTCAGCTCTGCCCTGACTCTGCACCACCAGGTTCTCTCACCTGATGTGGGAAAGAGGTAAAAAAGTGGTGGCCTTTCCACAGGAGGAGCACCTGCTGTCCCACAGCTTTTTGCAGGGCCATTGTACACCTACAGTGTTTATTTTTCTGGCTGTTTACAGTGTAAAGGTCTGTTCTGGATATCCTGAATCCACATGGTAAGAACTGGGAGTTGGTATGGACAACGAGAACGGGATACAGTCCATTTTCCATAATGTGTTCAGCTTTGTAGGGTGTTGTTATGTTTTCAAAACACAACCCCTGCGTGCCTCTGAAGCTGAGTGCTGATTGCACTGCTCTATCCTTGTGGTCAAACACGTGATAGAATTTACAAACCCCTTCTGCTTCCCTCCTCATCCATGGATTTCCTGCTCCTGACGCTGTTTCTGTTCCCTGCCCTGCTCGGGCATTATCGGGGCTCTGTGCTTCCAGCCCCGCCACGGTGCATCACTGGCATTTTGTCATTCTCAGCTCACCTGGACAAAGGCAGAGGCCTCACAGTTTGTTAAACAAGACACACCTATCCACCAGCGTCTAATTAAGTACAACTGTTTGTTAGGGTGTTTCCTGAACAGCCTGCTGAAAGTATTTCCATTTTTCCCTTCCCTCACGTCACTGCCTCATGCTCCTGCTGTGTGATGGGGCAGAGCTGAGGGATCTTGGAGCGCACCCGAGACTTCAGTTCTGAGAACAGAACTTCAAACTTTATCTCTGCCCTTATTTCTAGCAAGGTGTCACCTTTTGAATAGCCCAGGAAACACCTCTCTGAATCTTTGGGGACCTGAAGATCTCCAAAACTCGACTTTCAAGTTTAAAATTGGAGTTTCAACTTCCAAACTCCCTCAAACTTTTGATTTCCTCACAGTGTGTGGGGACTGCAGCAAACCTGGTGACTGCTGGGCATGAACCCTGCATGTGTGGATGTGGCACTTGGGGACAGGGTGGGTTCGCAGTTGGACTCGATGATCTCCAGAGTCTTTTCCAAAGGAAATGATTCCCTGGTGCTGTGGTGAGGCCTGGACCAGTTGCTCTGGGAGAGGGAGCGCAGTGCTCTGGCCGTGACTGACCCTTCTGCAGAGGAAAACAAGTCTCAGGCCCTGGTGAAAGAGTGGAGTGGAGCCCCGGTGGAAGAGTCAGATGCTGCCACCGCCTGTCCAGCTCACCTGGCCTGCAGCCTGTCCCTCAGTTCCCTGGACAAGACAAAGAACTGATCCCAGGCTCTGTTTGCAGAGCTGGGACACCTTAGAATAATTTGGTAGAGGTTACACAACTTCGGAGCTTCCTGTAAGTCAGAGCCTGGGGGGTTTTCCTTGATTGCACAAGAAATTGGGTGGTGATGACGTTTGGATCCTCTGTGTCTTTCCAAACGAATGGGAGGGATAACAATGCAGGATGTGCCTCAGGACACACCATGGAGGACACTCTAGCTGGTGAACCCTTTCCCCCGCCTCCCCTTTTGACTTTAATTCAGGACCTTAATTAGTACATCTTGCTGCAAAGCAGCCCAATCCCTCCTAACACCCCTTACTTCTTTTTTCCTGATTCCGAAAGATTTCAGCTTTCATACCCTCCATCAACACCCTCCCCTCACCTGAGCCCTCCCCCTGAATGCAGAGAATGGCTGGGGAGTGTTTCCCTCTCTCTTTTAATGCTTTTCTTTCCTGTGAGTCCTTTACACAAAGGCTCCTTTTTATACTGGAGTATGAAAAGCCTTTACAAATGTGATGGGACAAAGGTGATGGCTGTAAACTGCCGGGGGGAGATCTAGATTAGATACTGGACTGAAATCCTTCCCTGGGAGGGTGGGGAGGCCCTGGCACAGGGTGCCCAGAGCAGCTGTGGCTGCCCCTGGATCCCTGGCAGTGCCCAAGGCCAGGTTGGATGGGGCTTGGAGCAGCCTGGGACAGTGGGAGGTGTCCCTGCCCATGGCAGGGGTGGAATGGGACGGGCTTCAGGATCCCTTTCAACCCAAACCATTCTGGGATTCCTTGTTCAGAGAGAGTGTCCCTGTCCTGGTTTTCCAGTGACCAGAGTGACCTGGCTGGGAAGTCTCAGAATTCCACTCCAGCCCAGGATGGGGTCCTGTTTTAAAGGTAATTTTTTTTTCAGGATGAGCTGCAGTCCCCCTTCGTAGCTCTGGGAAACAAAACCACGTGCACATGGAGTTCTGTATCAAAATATTATTGCTCTCAGACATTCTGCACAGCAGGAGGAATTTCAGCTTCAAAAAGTACAAAATAAAAAATAAATAAACAAACATGCTGCACATTTATGACTTTGGCTTCAGCTGGAGCACAGAAGGTGATCTCTGCAGGATGAGGCAAAGAACTTCTCATCCCACAAAACCCAGATCATGCTGAATGTCTCTGTGAGGAACTTGCAGTCAAGTTCTGCACTCACAGGGAAGCAAAGGTGACATGAAGTGGTTCAAAATCTGCTCCAACCCCACGTGCAGGCACAACACTGCATTTCCAGGACCCAGCTGATGGTTCCACCCGGGGCTGGGTTGTGCTTTTGCCATTCATAGCTCACAGGCAGCCGTTCCCTTGCTCTGAATCTCAGCTGACCCCGAGGCAGTGCCTGTTTGCTGGGTGGTCCCTCAGAGATGTCCCTGCCTCCCTCACCCCCGGCTGGCTCAGGCTGTGCCAGAGCCTGAGCACCTCATCAGAGGGACAGTGACAGTACAGAGGTGACTTAGCAATAAAATGCACCTTTTGTGGCCCTAAAGCCATTGCCTTGATAGGCCGGACGTCAGTTATTTGTCCTCGTTCAAGGATCCTTGCCTGGATATCTGGAGCTCTCCAGCATTTTCCAGGCACTCCCCAGACCTGCTGGGTACTTTAGATCCTTCCCAAATAATGTGAGTGCTCGTAGCCTGGGAATCGAAACTTGGGATCGTATTTTCCCTCCATGCTTGAAGTCTCAAAAGCGTCACTCAGCGCCGTGGGCTCGGGCGGGGTCCCTCCCGCAGAACTGTCACTGCCACAGTCACTTGCAATGCCCTCATCCTCTGCCACCTGCAGTGTCCATAAGGGGATGAGCAGCTGCGTGCTGGGATCCTCTCTGGGCTGGGATCCCAAGTCCATCTGGAGCTGCAGATCAGTGATGGGTTTCTGGTAATCCCTGGAGAAATGAGGAGCCTTCCTGTGCGGGTGGAGCTCCTCGGGGTCAGCACAACCCCGCCCCAGCAGGGGGTGAAGCGGGGTCATTCCTAGCCTTTCGTCCCTGTTTCCATCATCCTGTCCGTGCTCACTGGCACCTGAGAATCTCACCTCAGTGAGGGATATTCTTCCCAAAGAGGCACAGTGATAAAGGGATGTCTCCTCGTTTGCCTGGGATCCCGAGGTGTCCACCTCACCCTTCCTCTCTGCAAAGAGAGTGAAACCCAGGGCGCTGAGGTCAAGCACGGATTCGCTGTCCACAGAGAGACCCCCATTTCCTGAATCCAACCTGGTTTCCCCCTGAGCTGCTGGGCATGGCTGACAGCTGAGGAGTCTCTTTGGGTACCGAGGCATTGCATTGTACGGGATGAAAGTGCTGCTGTCGTCTTCCTCCTCGTCCTCCGATGATGACGATGACAACGATGATGATGATGGGAAAGAAGCCATCCACGGCAGGTGGTGTCCTCCTAAAGCTCTGTTTGTCCTCCTTTGAGGCACTGGCTTCTCTGTGCAGTTCAGGTCATCACTGCAGAATTCTTTTTCTCTGAGCTCCAAGTGGAAGGTTGGTCCAGCAGCTTCAAATTGAGAGAAATCCTGCCAGGGAGAGGGAATGAGACCGTGAGCCTGTGATGCTCTTAAAGGAAAAGTTTGGATGTAAGAAAGATTGTTTCAAATGGGAATTACGAATGTAAAGCTGAGAAGTGCAGAACCCCCCACTCCTCCCCAGTCACGCTCTGAAAACCAGCAAGACTCTGAGTCAGGAGGGGACCTCAGAATCTGGGCCGTACCAAAACCTGAGGCATCTTCCTTTGCTTGGCCTCGTGTTTCACCAGGCAGCAGATGGCCACAAAGATGCAGAGGGCAAACAGAAGGACCGCGACCAGAAATGGGAACTTCCACTCCACTGCTGAAAAAACCAGAAATAATCTCCTGTGAGTGGTATTTTATAGGAATTATGGGCTCTACACTGACATGCAACATTCAAGGTTTTCAGAAAACATTTCAGGGCTGGCTTTTTTTTGAATGAAAATATTTCTACAGAAAGCAGGAACCGCTCTCCAGAAAATCCAACCAGTCCCTTTAACAGGAAGCCTTTTTTTTGTTGTTGAAAAGCTGATTTTGGTGGAAATCTTTGCCTTGCCCTCATCCCGTTGGATGTCTCCCCACATCCTTTCCTGGGAAGGGCCATACCTTTGTGGTTTAATAGCACACACACGGGCTGGGAGAATTCGCTGTGCTTCAAGTAAATGCTTTCGTAGAGAGCCCTGGCACTGAAGCAGTAATTGCCTCTGAGAGCAGTGGTGTTGATGGTGACTGTGTCCTTCCTGAAGTGATCTCCGTATTTCTTCTGTTGAGAGACAAAGCAGAGGACTGGAAAGATGCTTCTTTCATTATTGGTGGTGTTTCTGTACCCCTTTAGCCCATGGATCCCTTGTGTGGCCTCAGGGTTTGGGAAGAGCATGGAAAGACCCCACGTCTGGCATCTCCCCCAGGGCTTATGGATCCAGGGTGGGAATTCCTGTGCTGGGCTCTGCTCTGCCAGGGAATGCTGCCAGTGGCACCTGGATTAGTTGTTTGAAACCTCAGGTCTTTAGGCTGACTGTAGTGTATCAGTTCCCTTCCTGATAAAAATAGGGAACTACCAAAAAGAATAAGGATGCACATACACACTTCTGCTTTTTGTCTCTGGCTTTGGTTTAACGCTGGTCTGACCGGTTCGTTTCCTCCAGGCCCTGGATCCAGTCCCTCCCTCCCTGCCCAGAAATTTGAAGCTCTTTCAGTTCCTCCATTTCATCTAAAAAGAGCCACTTTTACTGACCTTGTCTTCAGATCCTGCTTCCCAGAGGTTCAGTTCGTACTTCCAAGTGAGGTTCTCCACGCAGGTGGGCAGAGGGAAGGAGGCACTCACGTGGATGAAACTCTCCTTGACATCCAGGCTCAGCACGGGGGGAGCCAGTTCCACTGCAATTGAGCGAGCAAGACGTGAGCACGGGGCTTGCTTGGCTCTTACCTCCCCAGCAGTGACACTTTCACTGCTGATCCCTACTTCCAGCTGTTATCTTGTGATAAGAGGGAGGCAAAGGACACCTCTTATATCTAAAATACCCCGGAGAATTTGAAGCCAGTTTGTTCAGCTGGGGCACTGGTGAACAAATTCTGACGCTTGCTACAAAATTCATTCCCAAAAGATCCCAGCTCATTACTGTTTGTTCTCACTCAAATCTCTGCCATCCTGGATAGCTGTGGGGTGTGGTCTGTCCGTTTGGGGGATGTCCTTCCATCCAGGCACTCACCATCTGAGTAGTAATCCTTGAGCTGGGATTTCACCCACGGCGAGTGGAATTGTCCCCAGACCGCTTTCACCCGAGCCTGGACTTTAACGTAGAGGTTGGAGAGGGCACAAGTCAGGTTGCAGAAGGTTCTGGGAATGTTTTTGCAATGAGGAACCTTGATCCATTTTTCCAGGCGATCCTGGCTGAGAGGAACAACCACACCAAAATATTAAACATGTTCTGCTGTGATTTATAGAGCAAGAGAAGGGAGAGTTTTGGAGCGTGGGTACCAAATTGTGCCCAGAGTTTGGAACACCTTCCAGATGTTTCATTCTGGTGGAAGATCATTAGGACAGTCATTAATCAGCAGAGATGCCCAGTTGCAGTCCCTGTGCCACCCCTTCAATCTGACGTGGTTTGGGAGCTCTTACCTCTCATACCTCACTGTGTAGGTCACATCTGGGGGAGAGCCTTCCCCTGGAGCCCAGGTCAAAATCATGGCAAAATCCTTTGACAGCAGTGTCACGTTTTGAGGAGGGAGAAGTTGAACATGACCTGGTCAAAAGGGAAAATTATGTGAATGATTTAAAAATATCTTTGGGGACAGGAAGTACCACTTGGTTCTCACTAAGGTGGTGTCAAAATTTGAGGCGGAGCAGCTCAGTTTATTTAAGACTGGAAATTGGCTCTGGAAGCAGGTGTGACGTAATGTTTTCCTCATCTCACATTAAACATCTTCATCTCAACAGCTTTTAGAATTAGGACCCACATTTGTGTGAACAATCTGTTTTATCATTTCGGGTGGCTCTCCCCGTGGTCTCACTGCACTTCACTGATCTACAACCCCCAAACCCCACCTGACTGCCCCGCGCTCTCCGCAGGACAGGGCGGACACAGCTGTCCCGCACTGCTCGTTCAATCCCAATCCTCCAAAGGCACATCCCGCCGGGAATTCCGAGGTGCAGGTTTGCCATGTATATTTTCCTGCCCCTAGTTTTTCTAGCAGATCACTCTGTCCGTCACTAGCCCTCAACAAGACACCTTCCATAGATTTTAAACTGTCGCTTCTTTACCGTGGAATATTTCACTTTACATGAATCATTCCCGTTTAAACTGATTAAAATTTGTCTCTCCTCCTACCAACAAAGCTACACAGTGAAAAGAAAAGTAACACTCAGGTGTGCACGTACCTTGAGCCTGCTGCAGAAGGCACAGAGCCATCAGGGCTCCCACCCTCCAGCCACACACGGCAAAGTAGAACTTTCCACTTGTCATAGATGTCTTTCCTTGATCCATTTTTATCTCCTCTGTGAAGCTGTGTGAATTCCAGAGCACTGAGCAGTTCAGGACCCGCACACATGCGCCCTGCCTCGCTTCCTGGTACAGCCCTGCACGTGTGACTGGGAGAGGAGCAGGTGTGAGAGGGTTTTGGGGGAAAGGAAAGGTGAAGGTTGCAGTACTGTGCCCTCCAGTGCAGCACAGCTGAGCCCTGGCACAGGGGAAGAGCTGCCCCATCTTGTGAGACACCTCGGTAAAACTCTGACCTTTGGTACTTATCTGGGTGGCTGTGAAATATTAATAGAACTTAAATAAAGTTTCAGTGCAGGTGAGAGCTATTAATAACCTAGCACCAATAAAACCAGCGGGATGGGAGGCTCTGGGAGTCTGGTGTTTACAGGAGATCAAAGACCTTCCTCAGTTTATGTTCCTGATGTTTTTCGGTAGTTAGGGAACGACTCCGCCCTACAGCTGGGGGAGTAAAGTGCAGAGATAGGCAGGGATCTGCCCCCTCCCAGTGTGGGCACATGAAAGGACCTGGATCTCTCTGCCACGCTGCCAAGTGCAGTGTGCCCAGGCGTGTGCTTGGAATGGCCGTGCCACTGCAGGAGAAGCGGGAAAAATCCCTGGATTGGTCATTGTTCGGCACGTCAGCTCTCCTCCCTTCCCAGCACAGGCACCCCCAGGCCAGTGCCATCAGCAACGGGAAGGAATCAGTGAGGTTACCGCACAGGAGATTTACGTCAGCTTAGACAACGGGGTTTTCCTGGATCTTCCCCAGATGGAAAACTCTCCCAGCCCAGCAGACAGCCCCTTGCTGCAGCTGGGAGTGTCAGGTTCCGGGTACAAAGTCACAATTCCCCCCAAAAATCTCCATTTCTTCTTACCACGGGTTTCTGTTTCCTTGGCTGTTTTGGTACCTCTGTTTAATTAATTTAATTTTTATGGAGTTTCTCTTTGTTGTGCAAAGAAGAGCTATAAACCTTTATAAGGAAAAAACCCAAAATGTGGGGTCGGGAGGGTCTGTTCCCCGTCAGCATCCAAACTGCAGAGCCACAGCCAACGCACGGCTCTGCTGCTTCCTGGGGCAGCCTGGACAGGACCGGGAGCAGTTCCAGGGCCGCTCGCTCCGGCCTGGCTGAAGAGCCCTCGGGCAGCTTCTCCCCGAGGTGACCGTGACTTTTAGTAAGCGTTTGCAAGAGGCGAATCTTATCATCATCATCATCACCATCACCGTCATCACCATCACCATAATCACCATCACCATCGTCATCGCTTCCTGCGGAACACCCGCGCAGAGCTCCGCGCTCCGCCGGCNACCGTCATCACCATCATCAGCATCACCACCATCACCATCGTCATCGCTTCCTGCGGAACACCCGCGCAGAGCTCCGCGCTCCGCCGGCCCCCTGGGCAGAACCGCCGCGATGTGCGGCTGCCGGAGGAGCTGTCGCGGAGGGGCCGCGGCGCCGCGGGCCCCACCCCGGCCTGGGGTGGCCGGTGCCACGAGGTGTCGCTGCCCGTCAAACAAAAGGCGCTTTTCTCCGAGCGAACCCTGAAACTCGTGCTGCGCGGCGGCCCGGAGCGCTTCCCGGGGCGGTTCCCGGAGCGGTTCCCGGAGCATCCTCTCGTGGCACGGGTGGCGCAGCGCACACAGAGTTCTGCTCTGCTGCCCCTCCAGCCTTTGTTTCTGGCTAGGGGTGCCCAGGAAGGGAGCGGATCAGGTGCTGGCAGGAGCAGGACTGTCACCTGTGTGTGACGGGAGGACACGCAGTTGCACCCGTCAGTGCTCTGGGACCCTGCTGTGGGGTCTTGTGATGCTTTTAGGGTACAGGCAGGGATGATGCTGCTGCAGAGGACTGGTAACAGCCTTCATCCTTGGGCAAATCCTGCAGCTGTGCCTGTGTTCTCCCACTGCTTTACTCCTGTGGAGCATAAATATTCAAATATTCTTATGCAAGAACCACCTGGACACAATCCTGTGCAAGGTGCTTTAGCATGACCCTGCTTGACCCCACTGCGGTCCTTTCCATCCCGAATCATTCTGTGATGCTCTGAAGTGCTTTGGGATGGGGCTGTCATTCCATGGCCCAGTGCCTCATGCTCCCCTCACTCTGTGACACCGAGGATCCCCGGGGGACTCCCCCCATTTTCCACCTCTTCCCTCTCTGCGTGCAGCAGATGATTCAGCACAGGAGGGCAAACCCTGCAACCTTTCCTGAGTCAGACTTGCAGGTATCTGCCCTCCTCGAGGAAGGGCGCTGCAGGAAATCCAGAGTGAGGAGGGCACAGCTGGGGCTGTGCTTGGATTTTGTGAAACCTTTGGAAGCCACAGGCAGCACCAAGCATTGTCATCCCAGCTCCTTCCCTTTGCTCTCAGCCCACCCGGGAGCTGTTCTGGCAGAGCTGGGAGCTGGGGAGGGAGACTGAGCCCAGGGAGAACAAAAACCTGTTAACAAATGGTGGAGGGCATTCCTGGCGTGGATGGCACCATGGGAAACCAAACCTCTGATCCATAAGGGCAGCAGGTGAATGAGCATGAGGAAACATTCATTAGCCCCCAAACCAAACCAGACGATATGTTCTGAAAGTTCACTCAGCTCCAAAGTTTTCTCTTGTGATTTTTGAGGAGAACATACTGATTTTCAGGGACGCTCAGAGGAAGAGCAGGAAGTTTTCAAACAATGCAAAAGCCACTGGCTTTGGAAAATTTCTGTCCCAAGTTTCTTGTGCTGAGAGGACAACTTTGGCAGTTCATGTGCCCAGCTCTCCCTTCCTTCTCCCTGGACCATGTGGGTCTGTGGGACGAGTTGTGCAGCAAAGGCACCCGAGCCATCCAGGAACTGGGAGTGTGGAAGCAGCCCCCGCCCCGTGGCCCTGGCAGGAGGAGACAGATGCCAGTGGCAGCCTGACACCGTCACCTCCAGCAGCTCCAGCAGCCCCATCCCGGCTTCAGGGAACCCAAACCTTCTTCTCTACCCCTGGGAAACCTTTGTTGCAGGCTTAGTTCTGACTCTGAACGTGGCACTTGAACTTCTGTGGCTCAGCAGGGGAATTTTTTTCCTCTTCCTGCTCAGGACCAGCCCTGACAGAGAGGCTGCCGATGGTTGGACTTGAGGGGAATTATTCTGGAAGGTTCACAAAGCAAATATGGGGAAATGATGGGATTAGCAAAGGATGAAATGCTACTGAGAATTAAGAGGTTAAACAATCTGCAGAGCTGGGTGATGCCAGATGGTAAAACAAAATACAGCAGTGTCCCCTTGACCCAGACAGGCATCTGGGCAACCTGTCACCAGGAGGAAGGGAAGAGAATGGACTTGATTTGTTTTTAAAACTGAGTCTGAAAAGACTTGAAATGAAAAGCAAAAGGAAAAGCAAAAACAAACCCATAAATTTTGTTCCCCATACAAGTGCTATGAATCATTTCATCTCCTTTATTTTTTCTTCTGGGGGAGGGTTTTTACAGGAACTCGGGGCTTTGCCCGTGCACAGGAACTGGAGCTGGCCATGATTTAAGGAGTGTGTACATTTAACAGGGTGCTCCTAAAGGCGAGGAGAATACAGGGAATCCTGTAAGGACACCCGGACCCCGTAGGTCAGAATTCATGGGACAGGATTTAGGCCACATTTATGGGATGCTGGGGGGGCCCTGCTCCCCTGGGCAGCAGCAGTTCCTGGTGCTGCAGCTCCCAGCTGGCTGCAGTTTGCCTTGGCCAGGACCTGCAGCTTTTTGGGCGCAATCCGTGGTGTGCAAACACGGAATCTGGAATCCTGGAGGTGTCTGTGTAACACTAAAGGCACAACTTTGTCTCTTGAGCAAAGGCAGCACTTCTGGAAGTTCAGCTGATTCCCAGATCCCACAGAGACTGGCACAGGAAGGGGGCAAAGGGGGCTCCTGGTTGAGCTCTGCCAATGAGCAGAATCTTTTTCTACCACTGATCACTTAAATACAGCAGTTAAATAGGTCTCACTCAAAGTCCAAACTACAGCAAAGGAGACAAGTTTGGGTCCTGGCTCGATCACAGACAGACTTTTCCCTGGGATGTGTGGATGAGCCAGTGGGCTCCAGCTGATCACCTGTTTTCGGCTGCTTCTCTCTCTTTCCCTGAAACCTGTCCCTTCCCTCCCCTTCCCAGTGCCTTTCCATTCCGGCTGGGAGCAGGCAGGGAGCCTGCCTGGACACGCAGCCCCGGCGAAACTCCCGAGCACAGCCAGGGGAACACGTGCTTGGCCACAAGGAGCGGATCCAGCCCCACGGGAACGGCCTGGGGGCACCGAGCCTCCCGAAACCCCCGCTCCCCCCAGCAGCGTGGGAAAACTGCTGGGGACCCTGCATGTTCCGACAGAGAGAGGCCTCATTCCAGCGTGCCGTACTCCCTGAGCCAAACCGTGCTCCTGGGGGTCATCCCACAGCGCTCTGAGCTTTGGGAGCATCTCCTCGCTGTCACCCCGCTGTGGGGGTTTCTCTCCTGGCTCAGGACAGTGGGGTGCTGGAATGCTGGCCCTGACTGTGAAACCCTGCCCTGAGTGGCAGGAGGGAGCAGGGATCTCTGCACAGCCCTCGCAAGCAGGAGATAAACTTTGTCTCGCGTGGATTTTACCGAAGCGAGTGCACGCGCTGGGAAGGAGGAGCGTGGCATGGAGCTGGAGTGTCCAGAGCGGGGAATGGAGCTGGGAAGGGTCTGGAGAACCAGGAGAGGCTGAGGGAGCTGGGGGGGCTCAGCCTGGAGAAAAGGAGGCTCAGGGGGGACCTTCTCACTCTCCACAACTCACTGACAGGAGGGGACAGTGAGGTGGTTTCGGTCTCTTTTCCGAGGGGACAAGTGACAGCACAAGAGGAAATGGCTTCCAGTTGCACCAGGGGAGTTTTAGATTGGATATTAGGGAAAACTTCTTCACTGAGAGGGTTGTAAAGCATTGGAGTGGGCTGCCCAGGGAAGAGGTGGAGTCACCGTCCCTGGAAGCGTTCAGAAAACGTGCGGATGTGGCTCCTGGGGATGTGGTCTGGTGGGGAACACGGTGGCACTGCTGGGTCAATGACAGTCTTGAAGGTCTTTTCCACCCTTGAGGATTCCATGATTCCATAACGTGGGGATGCCACGAATGTTCTGTGTCTCTGACTTGAACATCAGCAGGAGCAGGCGAGTTACCTGCAGAGGAGGATGTGCAGGGAGCCCAGGGAGGATTTCCAGGCCAAGCCTGGGAGATGCTTTTCCCCCGCAGCCACCAGTGGCAGCAGCTTCCTGGTGGGGTGGGAAGTCTTTGAATGTTTGCAATGTTTTGCATCGCAGTATTTGGATGCCAAAGCTATGCAGTGCTGTAAAAGTTAATTAGCCAGATAACTAATTAAAGACTTCTCCCTTTTATTGTTGCCAACTTGCAATTCAGAAAGGGGCTTGTGTCAAAGTGAATCCAGCCACACACCCCAGTGAAAGAAGTGATAAACCATTCACAATCCAATTAACTATTCTGGGACTGGAGAGGGAAAATCCCATCACTGGCTGGGGGGAAGGAAGGTCCTGATCCCATAAAGCACCACCACAACTGACCCAGCCTTGAATGCCTCTCCAGAGGATCTTGCTGTGGAGGGAACACGACAGGATTTATTGGTGCCAGGAGAGGTTATGGTGCTGGAAGAGTCCCCATGAGGGTGACACGTCCTTGGGGACCTGGTCTGACCTTCCTGGTAAAGGTCCAGGATGGGGGTTATGGGACCCTGAGCTGAGAGGATGCACAGGAGGCTCTAAGGACACACATGGGGCACTGGCTGGTGGCTCTGCAGTTCTGCCCCCAGAGAAGGTCCCTGACTGTTGAGGGTTCCACTGGAATGGGGAAGGGTCTCGCTGGACAACCAATCTCCAATAATCTCCCGTAATCTCACTTTTCTGAGTGCCGTGAGGCATCATCTCTGCACGGGAGATCCATAATATTTTTAGGAAGGAGCACCACGTTCCCCTCCCTGCGGACCAGGCTCGCCAGCGGTGTAGGAACGCGCGTGCAGCGTCTGACCTGGCGGTGCTGGGGTCACTCTGGCCCTGGGGAACAGGCAATTAGAGGGTGGAGGGCAGAGGAGCTGAGCCGAGCTGAGGCTGCTCTGCCTGGCCCCCAGCCAGCAGACAGACGTGCTGTAACCAAGTGGCACCGGGCCCAGAATTTCCAGGAGGGGTGAGCTCCCATCCCAGATCCGGAGGGGCCCAGATTTCCACCGGCACTTCGCACGTGCTGGGTGCACCCAGGGTCCGGGCTCTTGTGAAATCCCGGCCCGGCTGAGGGTGGCTGAGTGCTTGAAATTCCTCCGAGCTGCCCGGCCCTCCTTCCCCACTGAAAAAAAGAGGGGAATTGAGCAATTCCAGCGAGCGTTCCGAGTCTGGGGAGCTCACGTAGTCCCCGGGGCAGCCACACAGGGCATGAGGCTGCTGTCACCACCAAGCTGCTGCCTGGCGCTTCTGAGAGGCCAGAATTTTGATGACAGGACTGCTGAGATCAGTCCGTGGCACATTTACACCACACGAGGATCTGGCCAGAATCCTGATACTGGGAGAATACTCTTCCCACCCCCGCTGCTATCAGGCCCAGCCCTCAGATGACAAGAATTTAATTTAAAGGCTCAATCTCTTGTCTGAACAGCTCCCTCCCTCCCTCCCCCACTCTGATGAGAGGAAAATCTTCGGAGAGGCTTCCAGGCGAGTGGGAAAGCGCTGGAGAGAGCTGTCTCTTGCCCTTTAGCCATCCAGAGAGGAAGAGCTCATCTGAATGAAATGAGGATCAATCAGAGAGAGGCATGGGAAAAGCAGGGAAAAGGAGCCTCCAGTGATGTATATTCATGGGGGGAAAACCTCCCCCAGACATGCAGGAGCTTTGATGAAAACCCTCCCAGCTGTGCTGGGCCTTTGAAGTGACACAGCAGAAGCGCATTCACGATTAGCCAAGAGATAGAAGCAGATGAGTTCTCAATCAGCTGAATCCTCCTCTTTAGGACAGACTTTCAAGCTCACTTTTTATAACTCCTTCCAAAATTAATGAGAATCATCTGCACGGCACCCCAGCCTTCTTCTCCCCTGCTTCCTCCCCCACCCCAGATAACCTACAAAGCCGGAATCCCATTCCCAGAGGGCAGGGGATGGGGTGGCCTTGGTGTTTCGTGCTGCGGAGGATAACTGGGAGAAGCCTTGAACCACGATCAGGAAATAAAATGCTGGTGCAAATGGGTCACTCCTCTTCTTTAACCAAAAATTTGGTTTCTGAGACACGGGGATTGAATTGAAGTGTCAGCATTCCATCAGCAGTGGGATGGAATACACTATCTGCTCCCCTAATCTGAATCTTTCAAAGCTGAGTCTAAAATCTGGGCTCTGGCCGTGTTAGAGCTGGTCTCAGCTGGGAGGGCCTTTGCAGGGGATGGGAGAGATGAATCCCTGACACTGCAGTGGAATTCTGGATCACCCACACGGACCTGCTGCCCAGGGAGCTGAACCCCATCCCTGGAGTTTACATGAGCACCCAAAGAGAATTTTTACTGCTGGAAGGTTCCTCTGTTCACAACCTCAGAGCAAAGGTCTGTTCTTTCCAAAATGCAGAAATGCACTTTCCCCTGAGCTGGGTGACCTCCTAAGCACAAAGTCCTAAAGTTCCTCCTAGGAGAAACCTGCAGGAATGCCCAGGAACCCAACCCTGGGTCATTCCCTCCCCCCTTGGTGCCCCTTCCCCGCGGGTTGGCTCCTCCATGGACACTTAATGGGAAGAGGCAGATGCAATCAAGCCAAGTCAGATGTGTTTAACACACTTCAAGGTGCGTTGGCAGTCCCGGATGATCAAAGCCTCCCTTGTGATGCAGTGGCATTGCCAGGGTGTTTTCTTTTAACTCTATCAGATAAGTTGAAAGAAAATCAGTTTTGATGTTGTAAGAAACCAATTTGGGAATGGTCAGAGACAAAAAGTTGCTCAAGAGTTCAGTTAACTGAGAGCAGGGGCATTGCCAAGGCTGAGAGGGAAATTGCACCTATTTCTGCTTCTTTTGGTGCTGATTTTCACTTTCTTCAACGGTTTTACAAGCTCACAGCTGCACTGGAAGTGTGAAATGTCGGTGACTTGAAATCTGAGGTCTTGATCCCTGAGAATCACCCTAAAATCTCCCCTGATGGTGATGAGCCTCCACCCAAAAGGATGGGTCTTCCCAGGCACCTGGGCACATGCACCCAGCAATGAGGAAATTTCTTCTCCAGGTGCCTTTGTGCCCCTAGGAATGTGTTTGCATTAAAAAGACACATTTCTTATACGGATTTATTGTGCAGGATGGTGCAGGCGGTGTCTGGTGTTAACCTGGAGGGGAGGCAGCTGTGGGAACACGAAATCTTTATAACCAGGCTTGGGGACAACCAGTGCAGGCATCAAACTCAGCCCAGTGGGGTCCCAGGATGGTCATTTCTCCCTGCTGCCACTCATGGATGCAGCTCACCCTGCCAGGTGCTCATCAGTGGTCGTTTCCAGCCTGGCCCATTCTGGGATTTGCACTTTTCTGTGTCCCCTTGTTTGAGAACATTTTGTGTTATGCTCCCCTTGTGTTTTCCAGCCTGCCTTTGGCGGGGTCTCCCAAGTGTGAATTCAAAATGAGCCACTTAAATCCCTTTGGATTCCACTACAGCTGGAGTGGTCCCTATGGACTCAATTAGTATCAAATAATTCAACTGGAATTCTTTGGATTTTTACTGTCATTTAACTGAAAGTGATTCCAGATTAAATTACTCGGTTATGGTTTTGAACTGGAGCATCTGCCCTGAGTTCACTGCCATTTTACTGACCTACTTTAAATTATTACTGGTCATGAACTTGGATTATTTCCCTGAATTTCCACCAAGCTCAGGGAGTTTCAGGATCCATCTGAACTGACTGCACTGGACCTCTAGAGCTTTTCATAGCCTTCGGCTACTTGGGAGAGGAGTGAGGAAGCCGGGAGTGGAGGAGGTGCTGGCGTGACCGTTGGGAAATGCCCCAAAGCAGCCACTCTGCCTTCGCCGGGGAGGAAAGGGACAGTTCCTGTGGCCTCTGCGAGTGGGGAGAGTGGAGCAACAGCTCAGCAGGAGCCTTGCCCAGCCTGTCTGAAGGAGCTGTCACTGCTCGGGAGTGGAATGGTTCTTCCTGGTTCCATGGGATTTCCTGGCGCTGTCCTTTAGGAACAGCTCTGTCCCAGGTGACTCAGTGGGATACCGGCGCTGCTGCCACCAGATGTGTCCTGTCCCCAAGCCATGGCAGCCTGCGGCACCCAGGGCATTCCCTGGCACCTCCCAGGTGTGGGGGAAGGTGAAAAATGAGGAAAAGGGAAGGAGCCCAACCACCAGCCAGCCTTGTCCTGGGCATCCCCACTGAAATGCCGAGCACAGGAACAGGACACAGCTGCTCACACCCTGCTTTTGACATAGATCCCATGGAATCTGATGGCAAATGGGCCCCACCCTCTGCCCTTACCCCAGAGACCGCTTTTTCTTCTTGGTGGACCCTGCTTGGGAAGCCTTTTCTCCTCCTCACAGCACATCCCTCTTCCAAGCCTCTCTCCTGGGCAGGGCAGGGGCTGTGCCTGCTCTCCGCTGTGCTCATGCATGAGGAGATCTTTAGAAAGGCAGGAGACACCTTCCCCTTACACGAGCCAACAAAAATGTCACGTCTTGAGAAAATGAAATGAAATCTAAAGCGTCATCTGTCCTGCAAATATAATCCAGGGGGAGTTTTAAAGGGGCCTCAGATTTCCAGTTCTAACCTTTCTTGAAAGGAGCTAAGGGGGAAGAAAAGCAGCCCTCGGTGCTTTAATTATTTTTTCACGGTGGGTTTGTAGACACAAGGACAACATTGGATCTCTGCCCTGAGCTCTGCTGAGCCCCAGTGCAGCAGTGTGGCAGTTCAAACCCGCTGGTGTTTGTTCACACTCTCCAGCCTGGGCTACCTGGCAGGAGAGTGACTGCGAACATCCCGGGGGGCTGGCCCGGGACAGAAGAGTTATTTCAACCTCAGGAGAGCAACTTTGTCCTTTGCCAAGTGGTTCTGCTGGGAAAACTCTGAAAGACCCTTTCAGGCTCGGTTTACAGCCCAGCCCAAAGCAGAATTGTGTGCAAAGCATGGGAGCAGCAAGGGCTGGCTTGGGAATGCCTTAACCGAGGCACTGCCCCCCAAGGCAGCATTACTTAAGTGCCATTGAACGCTGTATTTTTATCAGTACAAAGGCTTGGACACGGCAAAACGAGTTCTGTGTTCCTCATGGATCAAACCGTTGGGTTTTCCTCCCCAGTCTGGTTTTGGGCAAGCCACCACCCTGTCGGAGCAGTATTTCCCCCATTATAGAAAGTGTGTGAGTAAGAAAATTTTAAGGGAAAACAATTTTGTTGTTGTCGTTGTTTAAAAGAACTACATACCAAAGACAAATTCCCTTTCAATTTTTCCCCCTCTTTTTGAGCAAAAATAGAAAATCAATTTTTTTTTATTGTTTCCCACTCCGTGTGCTCAAGATTTCTTCTGGAGATGAATGGGGCTGTTTGAGTGCTGATTATACGTCTGCAGTTTTATACAGCACCAGCCCCCATTTATTCCGGGTCTGTGCCTTGAATTGGATAAAAATGTCTTTTTTTCCTTGGCAAAGCCACGCGGTTTTTTCACCTGTTTCCCGCAGCCGCTGCAAAACAAGGCGAGGGATTACAAAAGCGGCTCCACCAGCAGCAGCGAGCAGCGCCCGCCAGCGCCGGCCGGAGCAGCCCATTAGCTGCTCTAATTAACGCTGCCTTCGTTAGGGCGCTCAGGGCCGCGTGGGTGCGATGGGGCCGCCGCTGTTTGTGGGTGCCTGTGGCCCTGCAGGACGAACAGCCCCGCCCTGGGCACCGCGGGGTGAGCAGAGCGCTCCTGCCCGGGCATCTGCGGAGCGCTCCTGCCCCGGCCCCGGCTCGGCGGGGACCGGCCGCAGCCCCCGGGGCTGTCCGGGGCTGTCCGGAGCTCTCCGGGCACGGAGAGGGAACCTGTGTCCCTGGCTGGGGTAGAGGGGATGGGGCTGAGCCCCCCCGGGGCCGTGCCCCAGCAGCGATGCTCTTGCATCAGGGCAAATCCCGTTCCCTATCCCGGTCCACGCCCTCTTCATCTCCTTTCTTTCTGCCCTTACCTAGCAACAGCCACCGAGGCAGAGGAAACCCTTCCTCCTGTCTGCAGGAAAAGCAGAAGGTCAGGGCCTGCCACTGCCCCTTCCCTTGGATAATTTGAAATGCACGTTTCTGGCATTCAGTCTCTCCGTGTAAAACCCCCCACGAACACACTCGAGGAGGGAGATGCGGCACCGAGCGCTGCAGCTTCCCTCTAGTCTGGGCCCAGAGGAGAGCAGAGTGGAGCAGACGTGGAAGCAGCCATGGGCTGTCTGTTGTGAAAGAGGATTTTTAGCAGCCAAACCTGTAGTTATGAAATGAAGCCTGCCTCAAATCTAACAGAGGAGGATCATAGAGGCAGTTACTATAATTACTCCTGATGCTACTGACACTTACCCATACGTTAGTTCCATATAAACCTTTTTTATTCCCTGTGCAAACAATGAATAATCAGCACCCTCCATCACTGCCCTGTGCGGGATTACATCATGTTCCCCGGGACAAAGACCATCTCTTTGAACAGCACTTGCACCCAGATTTCCAGGGCGTTGAGTGCCACTGTAATAAAAGCTTGTCAGAATTGCCAGCGAATTCATTAGGATCAGGAGGGACAAGTTATCTGTGGGGCAGAACTGTTCCCGCTGGACCTTTTCATTAGCTTTTTATTGGAGTGCGATTTTCTGGGCTCTCGTTTCACTTTATGGAGGAAATCTGTTTTAGGTTTATTTCTTTTGCCGCTCAAATTGTAGGGCACGAGTCTAGGGGCTCTGCTGGGAGAGTTTTGCTGTTTCTGGATGTTTTGGCATCCACCTGCAGTTGTTTCCCTATGAAATACCTTTCTCCTACCTCTGTTTTGGCACTTGCTCAGCCCTACGTGAGTGAAATGCCTCTCTCAGCCTTGATTAGGCATCAGGCATTTGCTTGTGAAAACAACAGCTCCGTTTGCCCTTCCAACATCGTTTTTCCTGCAGACAAAATTGGATTTATTGCATAAACAACACGTTCACTATAGCTAAGGTGAGCTGCTGGTTAAAAGCAGCTGTGGTTTACATCCCTTTTCAGCCCACCAAAGCCCAGCCCTCTGGTTTGGGCTGATGCATTCCCGCTGACAGCAGTAATTTCTAGTGACAGATACAGAAATGTCCTTAGGGAAAATACAATCGTGATGGAAGTTTCCTGTGGGAAAAATGGTTTTTTTTTTTTTTTTTTTTTTTTTAAGTGCTTTCACCTTTTCTTTTTTTTTTTCTTTTTTTTTCTTTTTTCTTTAAGGCCAATTTCATGACAGGTGTTGGAAAGCTTTTCATCCTCTTAATTCCCCCCTGGTTTCCCCTGCACCTTACGAGAGGAACAATCACGTTCTTTTAGGATCAAACCTGAAAAATTGGCTGTGCTTTCCAACTGTATTGGATGTAAGTGCCAGCTGTGGTCTGCATTTGCTGCAATCACTGGAAAGGCCACACCTCTGTGTGAAACACTGTCTTTTGCATAGCAAGTGATACTGGGAGTTAAGTTGGATTGCACAATTCTGACTCTAATCTTGACAGCACCGATAGCATCAATTCTGAGTCAGAACCCTGTTTTCCTGTATCTCAGAGCCAGGATATTTTTTGCACGGCAAATGGCAAAAATTTACATGTATGTAAATGAGTTTAATCTTGATCCCACCGCTCCTGAGTGTGTCGTGGGTCAGGGAAGTCTCCCACTGGATGCAAATGGCTCTTTATGAACCCCAGGCGGAACAAAGGTGGTACGGCCCCGCTTGAACCATCCCAAAATCTGCGGGATTGCAGTAAACAAAGGGGAGGAGACTGGCAGGGGAGGAGGGAGGTTACAACAGCACAGATCCTGAGATTCACCTGTTGTTCTAAAGCATTCGGTTGGGTCATAGTCCAGAACCCGAAAATTTCATTAAAACAGCCCCGGGAGGTGATAACATTGCACCCACTTGGAGCGGGGTGAATTAGCAGCGTGTCAGAGCACGGAAATGAGTAAGTGAAGAGCTGCCCACAGCTCCGGCCGGGAAATCACTGCCCAGCTCGGGCCACGCTGCCCGAGCCTCACCTGCGAGCCAGCAAACACTAGGGCAGCCAGGTCCTGGCAGCCCCGGGAACATCCCTGGAGCCCGTGCTGACAGGAGAAAGCTCGGTGCAAACACCCACCACTTCCCCTCTCCGTTTGTCTCACTGGTCACCACAGTTTCACTGAACTCACAACAATTCTGTCGGCCTGGAAACAGCTTTGAGCCTAGATCTAGGTGTGTGTTTGAGTGCCCAAAAGCAGCTCTGTTTCGCAGTGGTAGCAGGTGGCTTAGGGAAGAGAATGATTCCCACTTGGAATCATTGCCTCCCTGAAATGCCCTGTGAGATCCTGGGGAGGGAGAATGCCCCTCCCTGCAGATCCTGCCTGGCCTAAACACTGGGAAATCTTCGTATCTGCAGCAGTGCTCCTCGTGGCCTCGCACAGTCAGGGTTCCTGATGCGTAGGGGATGTGCTTCAACATCACATCCTTAATTCTGCCCTGAAAATTATTATCTTTTGAACTGTTTTAGCTCCTGCGGCCTTGATGCCGTTCCCAGAATGTTTTCTTCGAAGCAACACGGAAGAAAATCATTCATTGATACATTTGCTGACTGGCCTTTGTGTGTTTTGCTGCAATAATGGCAACTATTCGCTCTGATAATGAGGAACATGCATCTAAATGGGAGCTTAATTGCTGTTGTAGCACAGGACCCCTGTGTGGAGCTGGACCAGCTCAGAAATCCCTGTCCCAAAGAGCTCAGCTACGATGGGATGTGTCATCATCGTGTTCCTGCAGCTTTCTTGCTTCTCCTTGGAGCGGTTAGTGCTAGAATTCCTGGGTTTTGTTTTGATCAGGCCAGTGACTAAGATATTTGTGCTGTAATTGCTGCTTGTCTCTCTCTGTTTGATTACAGTGTGTGTGCGATGTGAGGAGCAGAAGGTTGATGGCACATGGAGCAATCCCTTGTTTTGGTTCTAGTTGGTGAAGCTGTGCAGGGGAAGTGACAAACACCCCTCTGGGAGTCTGGATTAGCTCTCAGCTGTGTCATTGTCTCCTGACATCTCCACAGCTCCCTGACAGGAGAGGGCAGCCAGGTGGAGTCGGGCTCTGCTCCCAGAGAACAGGGACAGGGGGAGAGGGAACGGCCTCAGGCTGGGCCAGGGGAGGCTCAGGTTGGACAGCAGCAGGAATTTCTGCATGGAAAGGGTGCTCAGGCCTTGGCAGGGGCTGCCCAGGGAGGTTTGGAGTGCCCATCCCTGGAGGTGTCCAAGGAAGGCCTGGACGTGGCACTCAGGGACAAAGCGGGCATCGGGCACAGGTTGGACTCAATGCCCTTGGAGATACCTTTCAGCCTTAATTATTCCATGATTTTGTGATTCTATGGCTCTAAGTTGGGTCTTTTTTTTTGAGGCATTTTCAGCAGGATTCCCTAGGAAGTTTTTTCTCAGCAGACAGTCCGTGGTGGATCCTGTAAACTTTTGGATCCTGTTTGCTTTTCATCTGAATCATCCCCGCGTTTTGAACAAACTTAGCTCCAAATAAAATAGATGGGCCGGAGGTAAAGAGAGTTTTCCTCAAAGTCCTGTACAAAATCATCCTCAGAGACCCTGGGACCTGGGATAATGCTGCAATCCCCGGGTTTCTTCCCGGCCATGAGGTGCTTTGGGCTGGGATGTGCATGGGAGGAGCTGGAGGGACGGAGCCGCTGCTCAGGGAACGCTACAGTTACTTTAATTGGGACAGCTGTGCTCCGGGGTTCTGATGAGGCCCGGTGTGTTCATTAGAAATTGATGGTTATTACAATTAATAATACACTGAAATTAATTACTGGGAAGAAAAATTACAGCCGTGTTGATCCATCCATGAGAACGAGAGCAGAGATTCCCTCTGTGGCACTTCCTTCTCTTGCTGTTTGTGCTGTTTTCCAGGAGGTTCCCAGTTAATTCTTGGAGTGACAGTTGAATGTATTTATCTGATGTAATTCATTCCCCTCTGCAGCCCCATCTCCAAACAACAAAGCAGGAGAAAATAACTGCTCAGCCACCCCTTAATCCAGCCCAGTCAAGGCAGAGACGCTCTGAACTGGCCTGACAGGAATGATGAGCGACAGAGCTGGGGGCCCTGCAGGGAAACCTGGTCCCAGGAACCACCGAATCCCTCTGGATCTCGGTGTCTTTGGAGCTGCTGGAAGTGTGCTGGGGCAGAAGATGGTGCTGGGCTCTTGACTCCTGATGTCTGGGGTTTTATCTCCTTCTTATGGGGGAGCGTGTGCCTGAGACCTCATAAAAATGGGATTTGGTCTGGATGTGGAAATTCACCCGAAGCAGACAGGGAAACTGAGGCAGAGGGACTTACCCCACAGGGAAATGTTGAAAGCACTGGGCAGGAAGGAGGCTACTTCCAGAAGCATTTTTGGCCTCAATTTTATGCATTTTTTTTCAGTGTGGGCTGATAAAATCTGCCGCCTCTCATCCAGATTTTATCATGGAAAGCAGGGGAGGCTCAGGGCGTTCTGTGGAGAGAGCAGTGTCACCCTCAGCACCAGAGCAGCAGAAGATGCGGGGCATTCAAAGCTCAAAAACGCAAATTCGGGTGTTCAGGGATTAATAACTGATCAGCTACCAACAGGGAATGTTTAATTTGGAGGCAGCAGAAGCAGGGAAGGGCCTGGGGGTGCTGTGGTGATCTGTGAGCTGTGGGCACCAGGCAGGGGGAAAAGCCACTTTTCGGAGGAAGGACGATTGGGATGCAATGAATTTGAAGTGAATTCAGGCTGACACTGGGAGATGACACATTTTGGAGACAGCCAGCAAACAAACTTCCTGCCCTCCCTGTGTGAGATGGGGAATGTTCAGGAGGAAGAGAAGCCCAGATCTGGCCACAGATCCAGTCTTCAGCCACCGGAGGTGGGAATTTAAAATCGGTCTCACAGTCCAGTGCAGGATCTTTGTCTTTTACCTGGTATTTCTGTGGATGGTGAAACTCCTGCAGAACGTACCCAGCCACTTGAGCAATGCTGTGAATGGGAGGAAAAATTCCTCCCTTGTCCCAGAGGCCCCCAGCTCGTGCCCTCAAGCAGGAGCTTTCATTACCCCCAGTTTTCCCCCTTGGGTTATAGCACTGCCAGTGTTATTTGCAGTTGTAAAATTTTCCAACTCAAGTTGGAAACCCAAACGTTTTTTGTCTCAGTCTCCTTCCTGTGGCTGCAAATTCCTGTGCTCTGGACACAGGTCCCTGGAGGAGCCCACCCTGTCAGGAAACCCTGTGGAAACTGTGAGATTAATTCAGTTTGATTTGTTCTTTGGTTCTAGATTTTAGAGTTGTTTCCAATAAATAAGGCTGAGAACTCCCTTCCCCCCTTTTCCCTTCCCAGCTGAGGGGTTTGCAGGCTCTGGGTCTGGACAGAAGCACGCAAAATCTTTTTATTCCAAAGGAAAAAAATCTATGGAAAGCCAGAGCACCCACGAGGATGCCCACGAGTGGCTGCTCTGGTGAAAATGGGAAGCACAGGCAGCTTCCTGAGCACATGGAATGTCCTGTGAGCCAGGACTGGCACTCGTGGCAGCACACGTGGCAGGGGAGGGGATGATTACTCTGTAGTAGATATTTCTCTGGAGTAATCTATGCAGAAGGGAAAGCAACAGGATGGAAAAGAGATCCAGAGATCTGGGAATCCAGGGATTTGCTCCCCACGTCCCCCCTGAGCTTCTCGATTCCCAGGGGCAGGGCCTGGAGCTCCTGGAGGGGCCCGCAGCGATATCCGTGTTTGTTCTGCTGCAGAGTGCTGGGTTTGGGGAGCACCAGGGCGGGAAGGGGCTCCACACCGAGTAAAGGAAGGTCCTCAGTGGCCTGGGATGGAGGCAAAGCTGGGAATTGCTGCTGGAGGTGCAGCGGTGGCAGGGCCCTGTGAGCCCCAGCTGGTGCCGGGTGGGAGGCACTTCCACACTTGCCAGCCCTGCTGGTGCTCGCAGCTCCACGGGCTCACTCAGGGGCTGCTTTAGTCGGTTTTTTCTCTTTTTTTTAAATCTTACTTTAGTGCTTTTTCTGCCCCGCTCCCCTCCTGGCAGTGAGGCACTGGCTGGGTTTGGTGCTTTGCTGGCAAGGGGGAAGCCCCCGCTGGCTTCCTGTGCGAGCATCGAATCCTCAAAAGCAAAGCCTGGCAAGGCTGCAGATGCAGAGGACACAGAATTATGTGAGGAATGGTGGATTCAGCAGTCCTGGGCTACCCTCATCCTGCAGCAAGAGAAGGCTCTGAGGCCTCTCAGGACAGGCAGAGCCCAGCTGGAGGCCGAGGATGTTTTTCCCTGCGTGGCTCTCCCACCATCGCAGCCTTTTGCCATGGCAGGGGGATCCCTGAAGCAGACCAGACGAACCTGGCCCCGGTTCTGCCCTGAAAACACCGGCTCGGTGTCAAGGACGCGCCTCGGGAGCAGAGGAGCCGAGCGCTGGTGCGGAGGGGGAGCGCGGGAGGCAGAGCCTCTGACCTTCAGCGCCACGAGCGCAAACAGAAACCCCCGGTGCGATGTTTTTACTTTCATCAGGACTCTCCAGATGTGCAGGGGCCCCTCTCAGATGCTCGGCGGCGATAACTCGGAACATGTAAATAAATCCATCGCCGTCTCTGCAGAGATGCCGGCTCAGATGGTGCGGGCTGTAAACGGCAGCGTTTGGAGCTCTCATTTGCATGATCAGATGGGGAAGGGAGGCAGGTCGGTAACAAAGGGCGCAGCTGCCTGCCCCACAAACTGTCTCCGAGATCAACAGATTCCCGCACCCCCCCGAGGTGCTGGAGTCTTTAATCTGCAGCTCCATGGAGATGCTCCGTGCAATTAGCACCTATGCTCATTACTCCCTCTTGCTCCATTCTTACCCAAAGCCCTCCAGATAAAAGGGGAGACGTTTAAAGCTCAGTTTTCTGTGGCAGTTTCCTACTCGGTGCAGTTTTACCCCGCCTCTCCTTTCTCCCCGGCTCTGAGAATCTCCCAGATTTGTTTGTGGTTTTCATTTTTCACAGGAAGTTCAGACTCTCCTTTCCCTTATTAGGAACGTCTGTAATTCCGTCTCCTACACATCCATTTTGCCATCCTTAAAAAACTTTTCCTACACACCTTTCTGCATCCCAGCCGCAGCTGGTTATGATCTTGTTCCCCCACTGGGTGGCCGCTCATGTGTTTATTTGCAAAACTGGATGGAGGTCTTTTAGGAGGAAGATATTTTCATTTAATTTCCACCTGTCCTTGCTCTAAAGAGAGGCAGAAACTTCGCAGAAGGAAGATCTGAGGATTTTCTTTTCCCCAGTCCCAAGCAGGATCTGAAAACAGGAGTTGTTATCTCGGCTCTGCTGCTCTCTCAGCTTTGAGTCTGTTTTCCCAGTTATCAGTAGAATCAATAATTGATAAATATCCCAGGCATGCTGGGATCTGTAATTAGGTAGAGCATTTCCAACAGGCAGCTCTCTGAGGCAGAGCTGGCTGTTACTGTCCAGAGAGAAAATATTCTGGAGGAAGCCCTGGCTCTTCCCAAGAGAGAAGGAATAAAGGGATGGGGATCCATTCCTTGGAACCACAGACTCCCTGGGGATTTCTGCAGATGGTAACTGGGAAAGGAAGGTTGTTTTTGGTTGGTTTGAACTGGTTTTCTAGAGGAGAATGGGAAATTTAGAGAGCTCCTCATCCAAAAGAGGTTGAAAACTCCTGATGGCTGGAAATGGGTCAACATCGGGGTGGAAGAAGTCAACAAAGACTTGCTCAAACTTTCATGTCAGTTCCTTTGTGACTGTACCCCTGTGGGCTGTTCCAGGGATGGGTCAGCTCCCAAGAATAATCCTGGAACTGGTGAATTTTAAGGAGCTCTGATTTTAATTCATATAGTTTAGTTTCTGTGGTTTACATCAAAAGACACCAAAATGCTGGGAAAACCTCGGGAGCAGCCACACCTCAGTTTTGAGCAGGGCAGTTCATTCACACCTCCTCCAGTGCTCTTCCTTTTAAGCTGTAGTAATTGTTTTAATAAACAAAACAGTTTTCATTCGAGAGCATTCTGCCCTTTTAGCTGCCAGTCCCTTACTGTGTCTCCCTACGCTAGGAGTTGTTTTGTTCTTTCTTCCTCTCGCTCTGTGTTTAGATTTTTACTGAGTTTGAGATGGGTTTTTTTGGGAGTCCAGGTAACTCAGTCCTTTCTCAGAGACATTCACTGCTCTCAGCTCTCCAAACCCCACAGCTGGACACCCAGTGGGGCAGGGAATTGCTGTCTACTTACCTGATCTACGTGCACAAATTGACATTTTTATGTGCAAATCCAGCTTCTTAGATATGTAACTGCTTAGGTGTGTATTTAATCTCTCTTTCAAATCTTCCACCAGCTCCTTCTGCCACTTTCACTTGCTGCAGATTAGGGTCAGTGTAATTAAACTGCATCTTCAGGGAAAACTAGGATGAGCAAGGAGAGAATTGGGTTTATTGTCTACGTGCTGTGCTGGGATGGTTGACTTTGCCGCATATTTGGGATATTTCCCGTTCTGAGTGTGGGGAATACCTGCACAAAGCCACCCCCGGTGCGGGCAGCAGGAAGGTGCCACTGCCAGAGCCCCGCGTGGTGCTGACGAGTGAATTCCAGACGGAGCTTGGAGAAGTGATGATTAATTTCCAGCAGTCCCAGAGAGGAAATTATCCTCGTTAAATCAATCCAGGCGAATTTCTGCCCTTGCATAAAAGGCAGCCTAATTGCCTTGGTGAATTGAGGATGAACTGCAGGACAGTGACAGGAAGTTCACACACGCCTCGCGCTGTCATTAACGATTGCACAAGAGCCTGAAATGTTTACTCACTCGGCCAATAACATGTTTGTGCTCCCTCTTTATTTGGCTTTTTTTGACCTTCTTTAATTGCAGCGGGAAGGGGGGAAAGCATCGAGCCGCGCTGCTCTGAACGAACCCTGCCTGGCGCTGCCGGCCCTCTCCCACATCTCTGCCAGATGTTCAGCCCCAGTTCCGCGGAGCAAAGATCCGCTTCTGTCCCAGCGCTTGGGAACACCAGGCGAGGTTTGGTGCTATTTCCACCCTGCCCTACTTCGTGCTGTCGCTAATCCCGGCCAGGAGCTGGGATGGGGCCGAGGCTGGAGACTCCTTCGGTCACAAGGCGCAGCTTTCCCTCCGCTGAGCCTTTCCCAGGCACGGGGGCGGTGAGACATTTAATTTATTGGCTGTGCAGGGTGATTTACTGACATCGCATTAGTCGCAGTTACACTCACAAGGAGCCCGTGGAGCAGAAAAGCAGCTGAGGAATGAGGCAGCGAGTGTTTTGTGGCTCTGTGACTCAGCGGGTTGCAATTGGGTCACGTAGGGGAAGGAAGGGGTGGCCGCTGTCTCTTCCCACTGGGGACAGCAGTGGAGCTGCCTCGGGTTCTCTGTTGGGCGTTAATTCAGGCTGGATGAAGATCTTCCATCCCCCTCTGTCCGGGAAGGGCCGGGCTGGAGATTTGTCAGTGTCCAGGCTGAGTGCGCAGGGTTGTGTGTGGTCCCTGTCGCTTTATGGGACTTGGGTAAACACCCGTGGCTTTGTTATGTGCTGAATAGGAAAGTCAGCCCCAAATTAGCGCTAATGTGAGGTCATTTAACCCTTATGGGAGGTCTTTTGAGAAATCATAATAGAGCCAAGCGGGAGTCAGCCCAGCCACTCACGGACCCTGCAGGATTGACAAAGTGCACCATTATCACGCTGAGATGAGGTCAAAAATGTAAATACTCCCGGAGCAGCCGAGAAAACCTTTCCTCCTGCTGGGCTGATTATTCCCCGAACAGGTGCTGCTCCCAAATCCCCGTGCAGCTCCCCGTGTTGTTCCTGCAGGAGAATTAAAAGTGAATCGGAGCCGGGCTGAGCGTCAGCATCTCTCAAAGCAGCGATTTCCTTGACACAATGAAAGGTCAGGGCAGCTCTTCCTCCGATTTCATTGTCCGGCCCTGGAAACGGGAGCTGTAATTGCCACGGACAATAACTGTGTGCAGCTCACCGGGGGTGTGCAGCAGCCTGGGAGGGAATGGGAGCTCTGACAGGGGGTGCAGACACTGCTGTCCTCCTTTCCCGGGCATGGGTGGGCCGGGCAGGGACAGGTTTTCCAGCTTGCCTCGCTCCTGGGCAGCGGGAACAGCGCCGGTCCTGACGTCTGATGTGGGGTCTGTACGTGGGGGGATTTTGATTCCAAGGAGGGTCTGCCCTGGGTGAAAGCTGTGATGATTTGTGGGATTAAAACTACCTTTAGGAAGTGATTCATCCCTGTGAGGGTGGGGAGGCCCTGGCACAGGGTGCCCAGAGCAGCTGTGGCTGCCCCTGGATCCCTGGCAGTGCCCAAGGCCAGGCTGGAGCAGCCTGGGACAGTGGGAGGTGTCCCTGCCCGTGAGAGTGCTGGGAAGAGAACACATGGAAGTGTGGGGCACCTGATGGGATCAGAGGAGATGGAGATGGATCAATCCAGGCCCCAGGAGCCCTGGAGCCCTTATCAGTGCACCAGCAAAGAGAAGAACTCAGCCTTACCCAGCTGCCTCCTCCCAGTATTGAGCCCGTTTAAAGCTTCCGTGTGGTTTAGGTCCACTTTAAATCCAAAAGTCAGGAGAGAAACCTTGGTCCCTCTTTCCTGGTGAAAACCTGGCTGTGCTTCCCTGAGCCAGTGAGCTCTCTAGTTCCAGCCTTCCCAGGAGGATTCTTCAGGTTGTTGTTGAGAAATCCTTTCCTGCCAAGCAGTCAGCAGGACCGGAAGCTCCGGATACCTTCCCATCTGGAAAGGCAATCAGACAAAATGCCAAGCCCAGGGGGCAAAATTTCAGTCTTGGTGCCAGTCTTGCTTATTACATATCTGGGTTCTGCAGCCTGCTAGACTTTCATCATGTAATTTATTTGCTTCTCAACATCCCTGCAGTTATTAAAAGCACCGTGCTCGGAACTGCCACCCAAGGTTTCTCTAATTGGTACATCTGCCTTTCGGGGCACTCGGGATTGTTCCTTTTACAGCCTCCCCTCAGGCCAGAATTCCAGCTGGGTTCCTGGTAGCCAGGGGGGCTGCCCCGGGGTCCTTGGGACGCGGGGAGATCACAGGGACAAGGATCAGATACTGCAGGGATGGGCTCTGGAGCAGTGTCAGCCAGTGTCACGCTCGGGTCAAGGGGGAGAGTCTCTGAGCACCCTCACCTGCCGCCGTGCCGGGGGCACTTTGTCCTTGTGTGGAAGGAAAGGACAATCCCCAACCCAGAATCTCCCTGGGAAGGCTCGCAGGGCCCTGCACTGCCCTGTCTGGCCTTGTCTCCACTGAAGGTTCGAGGCTGGGCTCCCCAAAAAGCATCTCACAGGATGGGATTAAGTAGCTGGGAGCAGGGAAAGCTGGTCCTGGGCAAGGTTAGGAAGCGTAATGCCATCAATCCCATCCCTGGGATGGAAAGGCAGCGCAGACCTGAGGCAGGGAACATCCCATTCCTGCCCCCTGAGCACCTTCAGGTGCAGGAACCCAAATGGAGGCCCAGGCAGGCCAGGGGGGAACCTCAGGTCTCATTTCTCTGACCTTTTATTCAAGAATGGATAAAATACATTCAAATTCTTACAGCAAGGCTTTCAGCAACCACCCGGCATCCTTCATCTGAACCCAGTCTTCACCTTTGCCTCTCCACTGAGCTCTGAGGGTGGTTGTGTTGTCCTAGGTCTGACTCAGATTAGATTTTTCTAATTTATCCTAAGATGATTTCATTCTCTGCTGAAAATCAGAGCAGCAGGCGCTGGTTTCACTGGCAGTGATTAATCCTGAAGCTGCTCTTGGAGCTCACAGGGAAAGGTCTCACTGTCAAAGCCATAAATCCTCCAGGCTCAGGTGAAATCGGAGCTTCCTTTTGTGCCTTTTTAGGACTCAGCTGTGCTTGGGTTTTGGCCAGGAGCACCAGTTCCTGCTGCAGCACAGACACGGTTTGTGCTGGTGCAGCCTAATTTGTTTGATCTAGTTTCAAACTGGGGTAAAAATGCATTGCTATAAGTCACATCTCCCCCAGTGGTTTGCGTGGGTGAGGAGACACTCAGGGTAGGCAAATTCTCCTAAGACTCGCACGAAATTACTCCCAGTAGGGTCAGGGCTGCGAATCCCATGAGAGCCCTGGGGGTGGCTCCTGTCCAAGGGCTCCATGTGGGACTGCCCAAACAGGCCTGGGACTGGAACAGGCTCGGAGGTGCTGGGAGGCAGAGCCCAGGCACAGGGACACGGAGCGAGCGGAGTTTGGGGCTCCCGATTGCCACTGCAGGGCCTTGCAGGCAGCCCGTGGCAGCAGATCCTCGGGCTCCACAGCTTCCAAAGGGCAGCTCCGATCTCTGGGACAGCGACAGGACCCAGGGAGCGGCTGGAGCTGGGCCAGGGGAGGTTTAGGTTGGATTTTAGGGAAAGGTTCTTCCCCAGAGGGTGCTGGGCACTGCCCAGGCTCCCCAGGGAATGGGCACAGCCCCGAGGTTGCCAGAGCTCCAGGAGAGTTTGGACAGCGCTGCCAGGGATGCCCAGGGTGGGATTTTTGCAGGGCCAGGAGCTGGAATCCATGATCCTTCATCCCTTCCAGCTCGGGATATTCCACAGTTCTACCCTGCCTGCATATCACTGATGCAGATAAATCAGGGGTTTTCCATTCTCAGGAGTCCCACCTGGCCACCAGGGCCTGGGATTTGGGGCCGTAGAACTGTGGGGAAAACACGACAGCATCAGCACAGAAGGGAGGCAGGCTCTCAGATCAGGGAGTAAAAGAGGGTTGATTGATTTCTTTAACAAAGCCCAAGCAGCAGCTGGTTTTGTAAGAGGCAGGCAGGAGGCATTTTGTCTGAGGAAGGAAAATCCCCAGGCCCCGAGGGCCAGCAGCTCCCTCGTGCTCCCTGCCACCCAGGACATTCTTGGTGCATCTCTGGAAACGTTGCAAAATACCTGTTATTTTTCCACTCCATGGGATAACTGGTACCTTGCCGTGAACTTTCTCTTAATCCCACAACAACAACCTGCCCTGAGAAGCAAATTCCAGCCCTGCAGAGGCTGAAAAAACTGAATTTACCTTCTGGATTTGCTGTGCAGGAAGGCTCCTGGGTTTGTACATTTGACCTACATGCTGGGCAATCCAAAAACAATCCAATAAGTTCCTACAAGCTTTGGTTAGATTTGTTATCTGAGCAGGCGATGCACTGATAGGATTTGGATTTAGGTTTCATTTCAGATGGGAAGATTTTTCACTGCAGATGTTGGATTCTGGCCTGGCCAGGAAGACGAAGCAACAGCAGCAGGTCGAGTGAGTCAGAATTAAGTGGGCCTTTATTTGGTATCAAATATGACAGACAGGTGCCAGCGAGGAAGCTGAGCTTGCCCGCTGCCAGAGGGTGGAGCAGATGGGTATCTGGGGCTCCTTCTCTGCTCCGGAGCCGTGGGGAGGAGGTTTGGGAGGGAGGGAGGGCGTTTGGGACACACGGCGCTGGGGGACTTCCAGCTCTGGCAGGAGCCATCGGAGCAGAGCCCGGCTTCCCTCCAGCTTTTGGGCTCTGGGGAGGAGGTGCCAGCAGGAGATGGGCTGGGGGGTGTGGGCTGGGATAGCGGGCTGGGATTGCCTGGATCACACCTCGTGCAGGGCTGGATGCTCCTGCAGGGTGCACGGAGGGGCTGTGCAGCTGAGGGGGGGCTGGAATGGCTCCAAAGGCCCTGGCACTCCCTGATAAAGCTTCTCCTGGGCTGGGCCCAGCCAGAGCTTCTGGCTCCTCGTGCTGCCATGCAGAGGGGACACACTGCAGCAGCTCCCTTGAACCAGGAGATAAAACCCAGAAGTTGAAGTTTCCCCATTCTCCAGCCCAGAACTGTTAATTTTTACAGGAAGCTTCAGCCCTGCTGGCTTTGCTTGGGCTTTGCTGCATCATCCACATGCTGTCCCTGCCCGGTTTGGGGGGGCTGGTGGCTGCAGGTCGGCAGGACAAAGCTGGAGCCCCTGGGGGGAAGGAGCAGGACCAACACTGGGCTGGTCCCGGGGGATTTTCAAAGGGAAATCCAATCTCTCAGTGCCTGTGAAGAGCTGAGAACTCCAAGGAGCTGGACCTTCTCCCCCGTGGGCTCGGCCAGGAGCTGGGCCTGTGTTCCCTGAGCGGTACCAGGACAGCTCTGACTCACGCAGGGCCTTTGGGCTTTCCAGTTTTCTCCCTGGGAATGAGATTCAGTTCCCACAGGTGCTGTCCCCAGCCCCTGCCCAGCCTCTCCCCTCCCTCTGCCTTTGCCTTTTCATTTGAATGCTTCCAGAGCAGGGGGTGTCTCCAAACCAGGCCTGGGATCCAAGCTCGGAATCCCAATTCCAGGGACAATTTTAGAGTCAAATCAAGATTGTGGAGCCGACTTCTTCCTCTTCTCTACAAATAATCAGGTCCCACAGCTGTTTTCTCAAGCTGTTGTGGGAAAGTCAGCTCCCGCAAAGTGCTGAGGCAGAGAAAGGCAGGATGACTTCTGCTGTGTGCCCATTCTGGCCACCCCAAAACATCCCCTGGTCCAGTATCCCATGAGTGATTCAGATGAGTAATGACAGGTGGAGAGCAGAAGTGAGAAATAATTAAAATTTGCAGTGCTTTGATGAGTCCAGTACTGACCAGCACAGCACTAATGTGTCCTGAGCCCTGGTTCTGCTTGCAAACCACAAGCCAGGTCCTTGCTAGGTGGAGGATTGGCTTTAAAATTGCTTCACTTTGTGGGGTGTGTGAGGGAGTTATTTTCCTTTCCGTCTCCTCATTCCTGAGCCTGTAGGAATTGGGGTTTGAAGCGTTTTGCAACGATCCTGAAGGACGGAGATTTTTGTGTAGGGAACACTTTCACATGATGGGATGATTACAGGAAGCCAGGCTTGAAGAGGCAACTAAATAAACTAATAACAGCAAGTATCAGCAGATTTGAGATGAAACCAGGGAGGCTGGCAGGGCTGAGATGTTATTAGTTCCAGATGTTGCTCACAGATAAATATCTCTGGCCTGAGCTTTTCTAATTACCGACAGAAACTGAGCTGTCACCGAAAGATGCCTCTCAAGGCTCCCTGGGCACATTCATTATAGGCCAGGGAGGACTGATATCCATTCATATTTCCTTTTTTTCCTTTGTTACTTAGGAACCTGCTGAATGAAAGCCCCGTTCTGTGCTGTGCTCAGGTTTAACTGGGATCCACAGCTGGGTGAGGGGCACAGACGCAGGAAGGATCCGAGCCCTGGGTGCTTCCTCTGGAGCCTGAAGCCGAGCCCAGCTGTGCTGCTGGGATCTGCCACGCTCCTGATAAGGGTAATTTATTCTGAGCAGCCCAGGACACCTCTGCCAGTGCCATTTCCATATCTCTGCTCACCCAGGGCTGATTAAGGAGGAGTGGAGTCAACTGAGGTACCCGAGACCAAACTCATCTCTGCTGCAGCGTCACTGGCTGACATCAGATAACTTCCTGAGGGGAGGCAGCTTTGATCAGGCTGCAGCAGTGGGGGAAATGGTTGGGAGCGATCCCTGATGTTTTGCATCTGGTCCATTTTCAAAACTGTTTTCATGTTTAAAAGTTCCTCTCGGGGAGGAATGGCAGCACTGAGGGAAGTGTGGGCCCAGCCCTGAGCCCTTCCTGGTGCTGCTGGCATCACTGGCAGCACCTCCTGCTCCTGGCATGGGGATCACTGCGGGGGAACCCAACTCCTGGTTTTTTCCAGGAGGAAATGTGCTTTTGTGTTTGGAGTTGCAGGTGTGAGGCAGCCGATGGAAGCGCTGTGAGCTGGGTACGTGCTGGGGTTAGGAAACAAAGTTTCCTTGGAGCCAGGCTGAAATCCCTGGTAGAAAGGACAGTTCTCCCTGTGAAACTTTCCCCTGGCTCCTTCCCTGTGCATATTTGGAGCTGAACCTCACAGGAAGCCTGGGCAGCAAATCGGGCCGGAATGGGGAACATCCTTGTGACACCTCCAGCCGGCTCCCTCCCCTGCCACACCGACCCGGGATGGCCACTTCCCACTTCCCCGCTGGCTTTGGATTGACAGGTGTCAGGTCAGCTCCAGGGAGAGCACGGGATGAGCTCAGGGCAGAGAATGCAGAGGAAAAGTGAAGCTCCTTGCAGCAGGAGAAGGTGGCTGGGCCGGGGGGTCATGTTTGTTTGTGTAAGCGGGGCTGCCTGCCCCGCAGTCCCCGAGCTGGGTCAGATGTTTGCAACCCAAACTCGTTACTGGGTGAGAACTGGTAGAACTCGCTAAGGACAACAGGAATTTTCCTATAGCCCCCTGGGCTACAACAGATAATAACAAACTGGCCTGGCTCTATTAAAAAGACATTTAAGCATTGGGTCACGTTGTTTAGTGGTACTGGGATCCAGCAGAGCCAGCTGGATTCCCAGGAATCCTGCAGATAGAGGCTGGAAACCTGCTGGGAAAGGGCCAGTGTGAGGGGTTTGTCCTTCTTGATTTCTCCAGAATGACAAATCCTCCTTTTCCTTTTCCTCGTGATTCCCCTGACACTGCAGAGGCACTTGTGGAGCTCTGCTGTGCCTGTGCTGTACAACCAGAGGGAAGGGCAGCCCTGCCAGGCTCAGCCTTGCAGCCCAAGGAAGTTTTGGTTCACCTTTTTGTTCTGCCTTCCCAAGGAAAAGGCTCTGGGAGACACGGGGTGTCTCAGTGGGAAAGACGATCTGGTTTGGATATCAAAGGCTCTCATGGCACAAGGTGTGTTTTGCTTTTTGCTGGAAAAGCACCTGAAGCAGCCCCAGCTCACTTTAGCCTGCTCCAGGCTGCTTCCTCTTGCTGCGTATTAATTGCTGAAGTGTTTTAATAACCTTTGGTCAAAGACAACTGCAGTTCCTGGCACATCACAGGACAACTGGAAAGGATGTTTGACAGCTGTCAGTGGGAAAAGCCGTGTATCCTAAAGGGATTAGAGTCCTTGCTTTGAAGTTCCTTACAAGTTCCACAGCAGAGAAGCCGGGCTGGGAACGGGGAGTGTGGAATGGCTTAGGTGAGGTCACACCGCAAATCGGTGGCGGAGGGAGAAGCAGGAACACTGGGATGTCAGGGACATGGGGCCACGCTGCACCTGGGGTGGTTTCAACATCCAGGAGCAGCCCTGGCTGGCTCTGCAGGGCTGAGAGACCCTCTGGGTGATGCTGTCTCCATCCTGGAGCTGCTGTTGTGTCCCTCACGAAATGCAGCTAATCCCAGTCTGCCCCTGGATGTTTAAAGAGGGTTTAACAAGCCAAACACAAGAGCAACCCTGTTGCCTTAGAGAGGGTGTAGCTGTGAGCAAAATTTGGCCCTCTCTTTTAAACTTTGCAGTTTGTCTTGACTGCTGCATGCTTTATTTTTAGAGCATCATAAAAGGCTTTTGTTCCAGGGTATATTTAACAGGGGAGTGGAAGGGAAGTGGGAGGGTTTTGTTCACAGAGAATGTATCTCTTGGTCTCTTTCTTCTATCCCACCCCCTCACCAGATACTCTTGGAGGGTGGAGTGTAAATGAGAAAAAAAAAAGAGAGAAAATAATAATTAGAAATACTGAAATCATAGTCAAAGGGGTTGTCTGGGCGTCCAGGCCTGGAGGCCTCCGAGGCGCCACAAAAGTCCCATTATCACAAAAAAGACACAAAAGGTGCCCAAGAGGATGGAAGAGTCAGGACGGGGATGGCCCCGTCTGGCAGGAGGTGTTGGAGGCAGCAGTGCCCAGTGACACATCACAGCCGGGCTGCGTGAGGGCTGGGCTGTCCTGAGCCTCCTCCCAGGGGTCCGGGCTGGCCCCGAGGCTCTGCCGGCAGAGGAGAAGCTCTGGAGGGTTCGTTCTTCTCCCGTGCCCTGCCCCGGGTGGGCAGACAGCACCGTCCCTGCTGCTCCGCAAAGGGCCAGGCCTGAAAAGCTGAACCAAATCCAGAGGTGGCACAGGACACCTTTCACTGAGACAAAACCTGGCCCTGCTCAGCTCTGCCAGACACATTTCTCCCTCCCTTTTCTTTGTCTTTCCCTTTTCCCCGCTGAGGTCAGGGCGCTGTCCCTCCCCTGCACGCTCGGGCTCTGGCAGTGTTTTCTCCTCCTTCTCTTCTGTTGCTGGAGTCTGTAAAGTCTCACTGCAAGGCTGGAAGGGACTCGGAAATCCCCCGAGGGGATGTTGCAGCTCTGCAATACCCAGAGCCAGTGAAATCCTCCGTGCCTGGATGGGGTGAGGGACAAGGACTCCGAGCTGCCACTGCGGGCACCGTGAACTGGGCAAGGCTTCATTAACGTGGAGATACAATCAGAGCATTGATCAACTGCTGCCACAACTGCCTCAGATTAGTGCTTTCCTTGGTTTAGCAGGACACGTCCCTGCCCGGGGCAGGGGGCTGGGGCTGGCTGATCTTTAAGGTCCCTTCCAACCCAAGCCACTCCGTGATTCTCCATGGCTTCTTCCAGCTGACTGTTGGCTGTTGCTGTCCCCTGCTCCTGGTGTTCTCCAGCAATCCCCAGTGGAGGCTGCATTGCTCCAGACCTTTGGTTTTCCTTCCCAGGAGCAGCCTTTGCCCAGCCCCTGGATCCCTGGCAGGCAGGATTCCCACAGCCGAGTGGAGGGCTCGGGCAGAGCCCGGCCCAGCACGTTCTTATCAGCAGATACCCCACGGTCATTCCTCGTCTGAGCCAGCAGCCGGGGAGGTGTTTGAGGGTGTTGTACCCAAATTAAAGAGCTCTATGCTCACATGTGCCTGTGTGGACACGACTCCTGCCTGCCCCGCTGGGCTGGGAGCCCCTGTGTCCCCAGGGAGAGCCCCGCTCGGTGCTGGGTGACACCTCCAAAACCTCCAGAGCCGCACTCAGCAGCGGGGCAGGAGCTGAGCGGGGCCGGCAGGAGTGAGACACGATGGGGGGTGAGAACGAGGGGTGGAAGCCTTTCTTTTTCCCTTTGTTTTAAGGCTTGTATCAACTTGCCTGGCAAAATCCTCTCCTGCCTTCCAAATCCAGTCACCGTGAGTCACGGCTGAGCCCATCCTCTGCCTCCTCATTGCAACACGGATGACAGAAACCATCCAGCAAGAGGGCTTGAATCCCTGATGAGTTTTGTTCTATTGCACAAACCTTTTCCCCGTTCGCAGGTGAGCTGCTGCAGAGGTGTTGCCTGGATGGTATTCCCGCAGCCCATTCCCAGAGTTCCCACTGGAATAACGCTCAGCAGAGAAAGGTTATCCCACAGCCCTGCTCCTGACAGATCCAGAGTAGTGCAAGGGTTCCCTGAGCCGGGATATTTATGGAATTACTTGGTACCTAAAGTTAGGGGGGGTTAAAGTTCATTTTTTAAGAGAGGTTAAAAAACCCCCTCACGTCTCTGGAGTGAGCGGCTGAGAGAAGGTGAGGAAAGGCAAGGAAGGGTTTTCCTGTCAGTACAATTACCATGGAGGAACGAGAGGAAACCTTCTCCTTCCCTAACCCATTCCTTTACAAATCCACGTACTTTGCCAGCGCATTTATACATATAAAGAAACAGCAAAGCACGACCCAACCCCCAGCTCCCTAAAAACGCCAGCTCCTTGGCATCGCGGGGCGACGCGACGCATCCGAACCGAGCTGCAACTCATCACCCCCGCGATGAATCCCCGCGGGGCCGGCAGGGACAGGGTTACGCTGCACCTGTCTGGGTGTACCTGTCCCAGGGCACCTGTGCCGGCAGCCAATCCCCGCGCGGCCGCCCCGCCCGTGCCGCCCGGCCGCGCCGCTCGCCATAAATCAAACACCTCGCGGGCGATGTCTGCCTGAGCAGCGCCCGGCACAGCGCTCAGCGGGGCTCGCTGCTGCGCCTTCCGACACCGCGGAGATATGTCCAATGAGCTGGAGTAAGTGGAAGGGTTGTTTGTTTTATTTTTTTTTTTTTTTTTTTTCCCCTTTTCCCCGCTTTTCTCGCTGCCGGGGCTGGATGAGATTCGGGGGTGGCTCCTCTGCCCGTCCGGCTGTTGGCGAGGGGAGTAAGGAACGGGATGGGAACGTTTTCCTGATTTCCTGTCCCTGCCTGAGCTGGTGGTGCTCTGGGGAGGAATCACTTCCTAGGAGTCACTCCTTTTTATCTGGGAGTTGGTAAAAATCACGATCCTGGTTACTTTTTTATCCCCAGCCTAAAACTGACACATGGGGTTTCTGTCTGGAGGCGAGGCTGCTCTGCCTCTGTCCAACAAAACCTAACAGGAGTCTGGTTTATTTCTGATATATATTTATTTGAGAAAAGAACTTCCAAAGTATTTACCAGTCTCTAGTTTCTAGGGGTGGGGATTGTTGTGTGGTGTTCTTTTTCGTTGTTTCTGTTTGGGGTTTTTATGGTTCTTTTCCCTTTTTTGTTTGTTTGTTTGTTTGTGTGGAGGTTTTTCTTTCTTTGGGTTTTTTGTTTGTTTTGGGTTTTGTTTTTTGGTTTTTTTTTTTTTTTTAAGTAAATGGATTCACGCTATGACCCTATCAAAGAATTTAATTTTTTTAAATAAGAAAAAGCTTTTAACACCTATTGATCTTGTATAACTCTCGTTTCTAATTTTGGCATCTCTGAAATATTTTGGCCTTTTGGATGCTGATGGTATCAGCACAGCACCTCGTGCCTCGCACCTCTGAAATAACAGCAAACAAGTGTCAGACTGGCGCGGCAGGGTGCAGGGGAGGCTGCAGGAACAGTGAATAAAGCTGCTGAGTGCTGCTGTCAATCAGTGCCAAATGCCAACCCGGTCTAGAACCTGCATGAAGGATTTGTGTGTAAAAATATTAATCCAGAAATATATATATATATAAAGATATATACGTAGAGATCTGGTGCTTGGAAGGTGTTTTTTGGGAGAAAACCGCACGCCCGTGTGTGTTTACAAGCCTGACAGAGCTGCTGTGTCAGCCAATCTCCTCCTAATTAAGAGCCCTGAAAAGGCGCAGCAGTAATTATTGCTTTATGTAAATAGTGGGATCAATCTGCTCGGATTGATTGAGAATCTGTGACCGAAATTTTCGCTTTCCGAAGCTTTTGGGTGATTTACAGCTGACGCTTTTTACGTTTGAGAGCGAGGGCCTGCGCTTGGCTCTCGGAACGCACGGAGCGAGCGGGCGAGCGTGCGATTGATGGATTTATCGCTAATTACGGGCCGGGGAATTACACGGCTGCCTGAGTGCCCTCGCTAACGGGCTGTTAACCCCGAGCCTTCCCGTGGGAGGGGAGCCGAGGGAGCAGCACCGCTTTGGGATTCCCGCCGGCGCTGCAGAGGCTGCTCCGGCCCCCAGCACGGATCCGGGACGGGGCTGGGTTTGCGCACCCCGAAAGCGAAGGGCTCCGTGCGCGGTTTTCCCGTGGGGTGATCCTTTGGGAGGAAGGACGCGTCCGCAGATCTTTGAAAAGCCCAGTTTAGTTCGCTGGGGGAAGGAATTCCCTCGGGAAGGGCGTGCGGCAGCCCCGTCCCGTGCCCGGGCAGGGGACAGGGGCGGGCAGAGCCTGGGGGAACATTTGGGATCGCGATGGGCCTGGAACTCCTCACCGAGAGCTCCCCAGGGCTCCCGACAGGAGATGAGGGAGCTGGGAATTTCGCGGGACCGAAGGAACAGGGCAGCGTTCAGCCCTGGGTTTACTCTGAGGGGAAAAGGTGTGAGCGGGGAGGAGGAACCTGAGAAGAGGCTGCTAAAGCCCCTCAGAGGGCAACGGGGCTCTAAGGAGCTGCGAACTTCGGGATAATCGCCAGGGTGGAGCTTTCCAGGCACCGGGAGCAGCTCTGGAGGCTCCGGAGCGGTGTCGGTGCCCCGCACGCTGCTCCTCACCCCCCCCCAGCCCGAGCCGGGAACATCTGCCCAGATGTGGCTGATGTTTAGGAGCCGCTCCTGGCTCCCGAAATGACAGGGAGAACAATCCCACCTCTCCCTTCGGGACTTTCATTTCCCAGAGAGGACTGGGAAGGGACCAGCGTGGCATGGGAGAGGGAGATGTTTTGCCTATTATAAAATATTCCAAATGCTGATTTCCATAGTCTTCTAAACTGAACCTGTGTCTAACTCTGCCGTGTGTGGGCTGGAAGGAGTTAACCAGGAGTTACTCCCAGTTGTGGTTTTGTGGTCGAAACCATGATCGCCAGAAGCAAATTTTTGTCATGCATAAGGTGTGTTATTAAAACTTGAGTTATGCTCCTGGTGAATGAAAAGTTAAAGCCCTTTTATAAAATCCTGGCAGCAAAGCACACAAGGGATAACCGTGCTGGAGCGAGGGAGGCTGGCTCGGATTTTTATTTTTTTTAAGTTATGTAAAGAGAAAGAGAGATTTGTAAATTAAAGAAACAACAATCAAATCACTGCTATGCAATTCCCAACAAAGGAGTAAAAGCCCTCTGAATAAACTCCAGACTCAAAGCAGGGGTGAATCAACATTTGCACAGTATCTGTGCTTTGATGCTTTGGGTCACATTTTCGGCTGATTGGTCCATGGGAATGATTCCAGGGAAATTTGCAGAATAAAGGCAGTTCCTCCGAGGAGGATCTGCTCTGGCTTTGTTCCGGCTGGGGTTTGAGTTGTTGATCACGTAAAGTATTCATCCAAAAATGCACTTGTACTTGGATTGCACCTGCCAGCCCTCGGGATCAGCTGATTGGCAGGGACGGGGAGCCTGGGACTGTGCATGCTCAAGGAGGAAAAAGGCAACAGCTGAAAAATGTAAATCAGTGGAACTCATTATTGAACATATGGTTATATCCCATTGCTCATAGCCAAGTTTCCAAGGCTCGGAACATAAGAAGTGTGGAAGAGAGTAGGGTTAGATGAGATATTGGGAAGAAATTCCTCCCTGTGAGGGTGGGGAGACCCTGGCACAGGGTGCCCGGAGCAGCTGTGGCTGCCCCTGGATCCCTGGCAGTGCCCCAGGCCGGGCTGGACACTGGGGCTTGGAGCAGCCTGGGACAGTGGGAGGTGTCCCTGCCATGGCAGGGGTGGCCCTGGATGGTCCCTTCCAACCCAAACCACTCCATGGTTCTGTGGTGGTTCATTTCTTGTCCCTTTAGCTGTCTGTGCTGTTCTGGCTGTAGCTCTGATTACGGGGGGGTGAGGCCGATCCAAAACTCGTCCCTGTCCCCAGCGTGTTCCAAACCACGAGTGCTGGGAGCACCAGAGCAGCTGGCACTGACCCAGAGCCTCCTGCTCTGTCCACTTCTTGTTTCTTGCCGTGCCTCTGCCTTGGCAGCCTGAGCTCTGCAGAAATGCCTGCTTTTATAGGGCTGTGCCCACGATGGGATGGGATGAATCAGGTTTGTTTGGCAAAAACAGCATTTGAAGCACATTATGCTGGGGTTGGTTTTTATATGCAAAAGGCTGCTGCCCCTGGGCCCTGTGCTCACAGGACACTGAATCAGCACGTGGAGGGCATGGGCAGAGGGCACCTTGTAGAGAGCCGGGCAGCCGAGATTGTTCCAGGTGAAAAGTCCCTCCAGGATGGGAAGAGAGAGGGAAGCCCGCAGGGGGAGAGCCCACCTGGCTGTGCCTCAGCGGCTCCACAGGGTCCGTGGTGCAGCTGGGGCAGGGAGAGCTGCTGGCAGAGCACGGAACAGGGGCAGGGCAGGGAGCAGCTGCTCCATGTGAGGCTCCTGTCAAGTGTCCTGCCCTGGCACAGCTTCCTGGAGCCTCTTGGGCAAGAGGAGCCACCTCTCCCACCTTCAGCAGGGCACAAACCCCGTGCCAGGTGTGAGCTCTGACTGAACTCAGGCACTGGGGAGACACCAGCACATCCCAGCCTGAACTGGGGGGACCCAACTGTCCTGAGCCTGAGCATGGAACCCAGAGGCTGAAACCTCCGATCTCTGCTCTCGTCGTGTCCCTGCTTCCTCAGCAATGTGTGACATCTCTGTTGTGTCGCTGCAGCAGCCTCTGGCAGGGCGTGCTGAGGGAAGCAGAGAAATGTGAGCAAAACTGGGCTCAGTTCTCAGCACAGATAACCCATAATAGCCGATTACTGGCTTTAAAAAACCACATTACCTGGAGAGCAGTAAAAAAGAAACAAATTCTGTTGCAGTTATGGCTCCTACTGGTGGGTTTTTAATCCAAGTCTTGTACAACTGTGATTTATTTTTTAAATTTAATTTTATTTAGAAGTTATAGCTCTTGGAGTTAGTGAATATACAAGAATTACCTGCGGAATCTTCCTTTTGGTGGGTGAAGGACTGGGAGCTTCAGTGCAAAGTGTGATGTGTTGGTGAGGTGAAGGTTTGTGTCCAGGAATAACTGTACATGAAGTTCTTTATCTGGCCACAATGAAAATAGGAATGAGAGTGAAGTTTACAGCAATATTTCAGAAATGTCAGGTGGGAGCAGGTGCTCAGGTCCTGGTTTTGTGTCTCCCTTTGGAATCAGATATCCCTGAAACTCAGGACACCCCAAAACGGAACCGTCTGACATCAGAAACTGCTGCTGGGAAAAATGAGCCGTAATTCCTGAACTGCAACGAATTCAGTGCTGTAATTTGTTTTGTTAGGCAGGGGAGGCACCGGAGCAGGACTCGTTTGTGCAATGGGATGGGGAGGGTGGATCCCTCCAGGGCGATGTTATCGGGCAAGGCACAGTCCCAGCCGTGTCCCCCAGACACCACAGCCTGGCTTGTCTCAGGAGCCCTCCAGGCTGCAGAGGCAGGAACCAGTCCAGTGCTGCTGAGATTTACAGCAGAGGTTCAGGGCTGGTTCTGTGATAATAAAGAGCTACAAAAGCAGGAGTTAGGCTGGTGTGAGAAAGGACGAGTCCTGAGCTGGTTTGGGGTTTCTGGCCCTAAAGAGCTGTAGGTGACCCCAGAGGGGGAATCCCTGCACATTCCCCAGGCAGCACCTGCCCCTGGGAGGTTTGTCTGGCTCCAGCAGGGATTCAGCCTGCAGAGCTTTCCAGCTGGATCTGCTGGAGAGCCGGGGCGGGGGATGCAGTGCCCACCCTGCCCCACCCCACCACATCCCACCGAGGAGTCACCACTGAGCTCTGCTGCTTGGCACCCGCCGAGCCCCTCTGGGGATCGGGAGCCGCTTCCCAAAGACGTTCGTGGTGGCCTTTCCTTCCCGTCCCAGCCGTGGCCCGTTCCCACAGGGCCCGGCCCGGGTGGGATGGGCGACCTGGATCCCTCCTGTGCCACGCAGGCCACGGAATCCGGGCATGGAGAAGCTCCTGCGCTGCCTGCGGGTGGAGCTTTGCTGGGAATCTCCAGGTGGCCGTGCTGAGTTAAGCCCAGGCTGAGGGTGCTGCTGAAGTGCCCCTGCACAACCCCGGTGGCAGAGGCCACGTTGTCACCCAGCTGCCAGGGAAAATATCCCGGTCCCGTAGGCGGTGCAGGTCAGGGGCCACGAGATGGGTTCTGGTCTCCTGGGCCTGTGGATTGACACCGTGTTGTGCTTGGCACCCCGGCAGTGATTTTCATCATTAGTCTGTGTTTGTTGTGTTTCTTTCTGTGTTTTTTTTCCTGGTTCTGTCTCTGTTTGGATTTTTGCCCGGCTGTGTGAGTGGGCCGGTGACAATGCACTCACTGCTGGCTGTGCTGTCACCCTGTCTTCAGGTGTGCTTGTTTATTAAACCTGCAAAGAAATTACAAAATCAGGACTTAGCTGAGAGGTTTGGCTTTAGTAATGAGGCCACTCTGTGGGATGCTGTTCTTCCTGACAAGGGTTTACAGGCTAAAATCTCTGCCCCAGAAAGCAGCTGCTGGCCTTGCCCTCTCCAGGGCAGTGCTGATCCTTCCCTGTATTTCTGACAAGAGGTTTTTGGGGGACGCTTCAAGAGGGAGGAGAGTGCAATGCCCAAAGCCAGAGTGACGAAACCCCACAGTAGCTGCCTGGGGCATCCCTGAGCTCCTGGGGCTGGAGTCTCTGTTCTGTGGCTCTGAATTCCTGCTGCTTTGACAGCGTGATGCTGCTCTGTAGCCACCAGCATCTGGCATGGCCAATATTTAGGTTGGAGGCTTAATCAGTTGTAGGGGAGAGAACAAAGACAGCAAAGCCTCCCACGGAAACCCAGCAAAGGCAGAGGGAATACAAGGGCTCTTTCCTGCGTGGCTCGTGTCCCACCCAGACCCTTTGGGCACGTCTCCTGTACCGGCAGAGCCCTGAGTGTTTATTCATCACCAGCAGAAATCGGGGGAACAGATGTGGGGTGGGCCGGAGCGGGAAAGGGGCTGGGCTCACCTTGTGTCACGCTCCCAGCTGTTTGCAAACAAACACGCTGCTCCCTTCCCCACGTCCTGCTCTGCTCACGGCCCGAGGCTCCAGCACCGAGCCTGCACACAGGGGGGAGGCTGCTGGCCAGGGTTTGTGTTCCCCTGGCCCGGGAAAGGAGCTCTGGCTTTGCCAAACAGAGCTGGGAGCTTGGAATGGGCAAACACGGCCCGGCCACGTGCAGGGGGCATCACGGGCAGTGAGGAAAGTAAAGTTCAGGTGTGTTTGCATCTGGATTTGGATGTCTCTCTCCTGCAGCTGTGCTTCACAGGGGCTGCTGGTGGGATCTGTGCTCTGAAGCGCTGTGGGAGCAAACTGACGGACAGTGTCCCTCAGTGTAGCTCCTGATGTCAAAAAGGTGCCTTAGACACGGCACCACACCTGCTTATCTCCTCACATCACCCTCTCCTCAGATCCTGGGTAGCCCTGGTGACCTCCTGCAGTAAGGTCAGAGCAGGGCTGACCTCTCTGGAGGAGGAAGCGGGGTGGATGTTCCCTCGCTCCCTGCAGGGTGGGTTCTGAGGGGGTGCACGTGGCTGCGGTCACACATCCCAGTGCCCACCAGGGATCCCATGGACTCTGGAACAGAAACAAGGTGGAATAAAGGTGCAATTCCTGTGCCAGTCCTCAGCTGGGTGAATCCCAGGCTCGCTGGGACCAGTGCAGTTCCCAGTGCATGGAGGAGCTGCTCCGACTTTCGAGGCCTCTGCAGGTTCTGAGCACCTCAGGGTCCTGCCTGAAGCTTTTTATGCCAGGCCTAGGGCAGGGCAGGTTTCCCTGTGCCTTTTTTCATGGTTTCTCCCAGCACAGGTGAGGGGCAGAGAGGCAGAAGGGAATCACACAAGGAATGCTTTAGCTGAGGGAGAATAAAGCTCCAAAGCATTTTTCCTCGTAATATCTGTGCTTTTTTAAGCTCCCAGATGCTTTGCTGCTCCATCCTGCCCCAGTGTGTTTCTTTCTGCTGATTTCAAGTGATAGGGGCCGAGTCCCAGCCTGAGATCGAGCTCTGCTGCTGCCTATTCTTCCTTGAGAAGATGGGATTGAGAGCGGGTGAGGATTCCTGTCCAGGCAGGACTGAACAGCCCCAGCACCGAGCGCTGAAACCTGAGTCATTCCCATCGCGCTGCTCCGAGACAGCGGCGGCACCGACAGGGAGGGAGGGAGGGAGGAGGGAGGAGGGAGAAAGGGCTGCGTGAGAAACGCTAAAGACAACGAAACTCCCCAAACACCTGCTGGAGTTTCAGGCGCGGGGTGAAACCGGGGCCGGGGCGAGGGGGAAGAGGAGCGGGCTCGGCGTCCCCGTTATCCTGGGCTGCGATGGGAGCTCGTGCCAGCCCCAGCTCCGCTGCCACGTGGGCACAGAAAGCAGCGGGAATTGGGAGCCTCGGGCCACCAGCAGGGCTGGCACGGCGTGTGCAGCTCGGGTGTGGAGAGAAAAGCAAAGCATTCCTCAAGGAAAAGGTGACAAGGACAGCAGAGGCAGCCCTTGGTGGCCTCATGGAAAAAATCAGCTGTAATTCCTGAGCTGCAAACTAATTCTGTGCTGTAATTTGTTTTGTTAGGCAGGGGAGGCACCAGAGCAGGAATCTGAGCCAAGGAGAGCTCTGGAGTCTGATCCGGGAGCATCCCAAAGCCATCCCTGCATGGTTTCATGTGTATTTGATGCAGGAGCATCCCAAAGCCATCCCTGCATGGTTTAATGTGTATTTGATGCAGGGTGGCAGTGCCCGATGACAGAGCAACCATGGGGAGTTTCAGGGGTGCCAGGTTCCTTCCAAGAGGAATTATTGTTCTCTGAATGATTCACTGAAAAGTCTAGACCAGGACTTATTATAAACACATGGAGAGTGGCCTAATGAAAGCAACAGATTCCTTATAAAAATGCCATTAAATTGTTGCATTCATTGCTGTAATTCCTGTAGATTTTCTTTGCCTTTCTATGAAAAAAACATCAGCAGGTGATGTCATGGTTGAACTCCAGTCAGCTCTTGGCAGCTTGGGAGATTTAAAGAACTTTTTCAAACCTTTTCTGCTAATAAAACCCAGTCTTGCTCTTTCTGGATGTTTCAACTTTGAGGAAAAAGGAATTTTTTGTCCCCAAAGTTATTTTATGGTGAGTGGTGTGAGCTGTGGTGGTGGCACCACGTGCAGGTGACAGGAAGGTGTGACAGGAGCAGGGCCACTGGCTCAGCCCCTGTGGTTTAGTGGACCTGGTGGGATTCGGTCAAAGGCTGGACTCAATGGTCTTTGGGCTCTTTTCCAACCCAGACGATCCCAGGATTCCAACCTCTGAGCACGGAGCACCCAGGGAATGCAGGGAGGCTCTGCTGGGCTGGCTGCTGGCAGGGTTTGCTGGAGGAGAAGGAAAGATGACCAATGTTTGGGTAATTAAGTGTCTGACAGTTTATTAACATAAGATGGAGAGACCTGGAGAAAGTGCCAGAAGAGAGGACAGGCAGGGCATTATTTTGGTGTGTTCCTTCTCACGTAGTCCCACGAGCCTCACCTCAGCCAGGAATTTTTTAGTGGAAGGGAGGGGGTTGTGATCGGCCTGTCTGCTTCCCTCTGAGTAAAATCATCTACAAATTATTGGGAAAAAATAATTTGGATTGGAACTGAATTTCAAAACCATGAACTGCAGCAAAGGAAAATGATGAGGTTCGGTTTCATCTGGGCACTGAGTGACCGTGTCTGATTGTGGGCTGCGCTGGCCTGGAGCTCTACATCCAAGGGGAAATTGTTTCCTGATCCCTTCTTACTGCCCAGCACCCCCGTGGCAGTGCAGGATGGGACTGGAGGAAGGAGCAGCTGCTGGGGTTTTGCCTCCCTGGGCAGGAGAGGGAGCAGAGCTGCAGCTGCCCCTGGAGAGGCTCTGGCCTGATTTTGTACCCAGCTGGTGATCCCAAAGGCTCTGGGATGCAGGACCAGGAGAACATCCCTCCTCCACTCCACTGAGCCTTTGGGAAGCCCTTCCTGTGCTCCTGGAAATCTGTGGGAAATGCTCCTCCCTCATTCCCGGCTTCCCCTGTGCGGCTCAGTTTTAGATCCGTGCGTCTGATGAAGAATGACACCATGAACTTCCAGAAATTCCCCTACACCAGCGAAGATGAGGCCTGGAAAACCTACCTGGAGAACCCCCTGACTGCAGCCACCAAGGCCATGATGAGGGTGAACGGGGACGACGACAGCGTGGCCGCCCTCAGCCTCCTCTACGACTACTACATGGTGGGTGTCCCCGGGCTGGGGCTGGGACAGGGGCAAAGTGGGGGCAGAACAGGTGTGGAATATGTGTAAAATAGGTGTGGAATATGTGTAAAATAGGTGTGGAATATGTGTAAAACAGGTGTGTGGAATATGTGTAAAACACACAGCACCTTAGGAGGGGACCCCTCTACTGAGCTCCCCCATCTACTGAGCCCCCAGAGTTGTTTATCCAACACCCTCCCAACACCACACGGTGCCACCAGCATCCCCAGTGGTGAACTGAGGCTCAAACCAGCATTTTGAGGGAATCCAGAACATGTGGTAAAACTGAACCCAGGTGCCTTGAGCCTGGGTTTTTACCCATAAGGAACAGCAGTGCTTTGAGGGCTGCTGGGCTGGAACAGCCTTGCAGACCCCACCAGCTTTGTTCTCCCAGTGCTGCTGTAGGACGGAGCTCCGAGGAACGTGGCTCTGATTTATCCCTGATTGTTCCAATCAGGAATGATGTTCCCACTCACTTGGGTGATTTGAAGGTCCTGCCCAGAACAAGCTGCTGTGGCTTGCCCAAGGTTATTTGGGAACCCAGCAGCAGCCCAGGGGAGAGCCTGGCTCTGCAGTTTGTTACTCACGCAGGGTTTTATCTGGGAGGCTTCGCTTGCTCGCAGACAGGGCTAATTCTGCTCTGGTTTCCATGAATAAAACCTGACAATAAACAAACTCCTTGCTCTGCCTTGTCCTAGGTCCCGAAGGAGAAGAGGATTCTCCCAGCTGGGATGATGGCACGCAGTGAACTGGGAAAGAGGTTGGCTTTGGTTCCTGCTCTCTGGGGCTGCCCCACTCTCCTGCAGCTGCTGAAACGCAGGACAGGGCTCTGAGCTTGCAGAAAATAGACATCAAAGCACGGTGTTATTACAGCAACAGTGCAGCTCATTAACCCTGAGACACACATTAAAATTCTTTAGGCCAGGTCCCAAGCAGGTACAAATGGAGCTACACCCGTGTGCAGAGCTGAGCATCTGGCTGGGCTCGCAGGGGTTGTGCTCGTTTGCAGCAGCTGAAGAAATGGCCTTTATTTCCTATTTTGTGACGATTGCAAAGGCAAAAGGATTGAGCACTGGCAGCAAGAAGGGAATGGCCAAATCCTCTTTCATTCCCTGGGCTGATGAGGGTTTCTGTTCCTCTCTCCCAGAATTCTCTTCCAGAGACTCCCATTTGTCCTTTGAGGTTTTCAGATAATTAACTATGAAATTAATGGCTCATTTGCCACTGTGAGTTCAGTTCCCCTTCCTGGATGCTGTGTACTTTGGCATTGTCAGTTTTTTACCACTCGACAGAATAAACCCCAAGTGATCCTTCACTCCTTCAGAAGTAAACTCAGCTAAGCTGGTTTTATTTTTTGCTTCCTAAGCTGCTGGAGTTCATGAATTTGTACAAGAATTGTTTCTCCTTAAAAAGAAAGGGTATTAAAAAATCAACTTTCAGCATCAATGAGCCATAAAGAGACTTATGATGGACAGCCCACACAGCAGTTACCTCTCTTATCATCCCTGCTGCTCTGAGTGTGTGATGGCCGAAATAAAGGAACAGTGGATGTAGGCCCTGGATGTGCAGCCCCAAACCACGTCCAAACCATATTCTCTGACTCCCTGTGATCATCCCTTATCTGCTGAGCACCTCTGGCTCTTGCTGACTGCACTGGGAGCTGTGGGTGGAGATCCCCCAAGGGCCTGTCAGCTGTCCCAGGCCCAGCAGGAGCCGTGCAGAGCTGACTCAAGGTCACCTGGCAGCCAGGCCAGCAGCACATCGAGGCACTGCTGGCAGTGACACCGTGCTGGGGGTGCCCCGCTCTGCCCTGCCCTGAGACAGGACCTCTCTCCAGCAGGCACTGCCACGGGATGGATTACGAGCCCGAGCTCCCCTCCTTCGATGGCTCGGCCCATCTCATGAAGCTCCTGTCAGAAAACGTCTCCATGACCCAGGAGTTCTGCGAGCCTCCCAAGAAGAACGGCCTCAGTCTCGAAGGCGTCCCTGCTCCTCACAAGCCAGCCCTGCTCCCTCCGGGCACCAGCAAGCTGGAAGCCACCCCGGACAACTTCCTGGTGCCGCCGGGGGACGTGTACGACAGCAGCTCCCTGAACTCCCTGTTCGAGAGCCTGCCCATGGCCCCGGCGCAGCAGCGCTGGCAGCCGGACAGCACCTTCAAGGAGGACCCCCAGGAGGTCAGAGCCTGGGGCTGCTCGGGGCTGGGGCTCCGTGCGGGGCGGCCGGAGCTTCGCTTTTGCGTCGGAAGCTCGGGGCTGTTCCCGTTGGATTTCCGGGGGGGTCGTGCTGATTTTGGAAGTAAGGAGGGTCCGTGTTTTATCTGCTGTGGTGTCTGGGAGAAGGTGGATGGGCACGGCAGCCAGAGATTCTAGTTCTGACTTGTGTTTCCTCCTGTGTGCAGACGCTGCTCTTCAGCGACATCCTCAAACCCCAGCCGGAGCCACCCTGCCCCGAGAGCTACCCCACGGATGGAGTGAAGAGGTAACAGCAATCCAGGGGCTGGGGGTTCCAGGGAACTCTTGGCTCTGTCTCTTTTCCCGGGGAAAGGCTGCATCCCTTTCCTCTCCCAGTCTTGGCAGAGACCAGTGCAGATTACAGATCCCGTGCTTTTGCAGAGAGCAGTTGTGTCTCCCCGGTGTTTTCAGAGCAAGGTGCTGCTCCATGAGCTTTCACACCCAAAGCAGGGATGTTCTGTGCCCAGACTGGGGTAAATCCAGGGCCAGCTGCTGTCACATCTCAGGAGCACCCTGAGGGATCCAGGTGGCTGCACCATCTTCCCACAGGCCACTTGGAATGGGGTAAATGACAGAGAAAAGGAGGCTGGCAGTGCATGAGGGTGACAATCAGCCTCCCCTAATCGAAGGTTTAGGTTCTCACTTAGCACTGTTAGTCAGCCTTGATTTTAGAGGGTGCCACTGCCTCTCATTCCTAAAACATGAGAGGGATTTCTTCCTCCTTTCCACCCCTCTGCCAGGCAGAGCTTTGCTGCTCCAGATACCGCATCAAACCTCCCAGCAGGTAACATTATTTCACCTCCCACTTTTTATTTGCCTCCTGAGTCAGCTGACCGGGTGAACCAGCTGTCAGACGTGGGGATGTTCACACAGACAGCAGCATCTCCCCGAGCCAGAGGCTCCCTGCTCACTGTTTATTTGTGCACTGAACTTCTCTGGCTCTCCTGGCTCCAGATAAGAGGAGCTGCCAAGCCCATCTTCAGAGATGGCATCACAGGAGGTGGAGCAGGAAGGAGATGGGTTGGTGACTAAACAGGGCACTTGAAGGGTCTGAGTGAAGGCTCCTGTACAGGTGGTGGCTTGCATGGATTCCTCACAGCAGAAACCAGCTGTTGCCCCATGGTTTCAGTGCTCACAGGTGCTGGTGAAGGCCTGAGAGCTTCTGAATTCAGGCTCTTCTTTCAAATTCCCTTGCCAGCACTGACACCTTCTCTGTGTGACACTACAGAGCTTTTCTGTAAAGACTGAAGTTGCTGCCCACCACACTGAGAGTTCCATGAGCTGGGCTTCTAAGTCCAGTTCTGCATAACCAAGCAGGTGTTGGTGTCCTGCAGGCCCTTGTTCTACAGGACCATTAAGGGAGAGTCTTCCTGGCTCAGCCAGTTATGGGTATGGATTTGGAGACAGGAACCTGAGTTTAGGATGTTGTAAAAGTCTCATCACAGGTACCTGGTTTTGTGTGGTTTGCTTTAGGCTGCTGGTTGAACAATGGTTCTGTTGCCATCCACACAAAAATACTGGCTGCAGTCACATCCAGGGGTTTTTAAGCCAAAACCAAGAGGTAAAATGAGGCTGTCGGTGCAGTGCTGCTCCCCAGGGTGTTGGGGAGGATCAGAATGTGCTGTGCTGTGGCAGGGTGTGTGAGGTGGGGAATGGAGCAGAAACTGGAGCCTGTAACCCGCGGGGTGGAGGCTCCCGGGGCTCTGTTTTGCTTTTGCAGTGAAACAGCAGCGTGTGCTTATTCACCCTTCTCTCTTTGTTCCATACAAGTGACTTTGAATACACTCTGGGGTCACCCAAAGCCATTCACATCAAATCTGGGGACTCTCCCATGGCCTACCTCAACAAAGGACAGTTCTACCCCATCACGCTGAGGACGGCTGGAGACAGCAAATGTTTGCACTTGTCCTCAAATAAAGTGAAGGTAAGAGGCAGAGACAGGCTGACAGCTCTGCTGACACACGCTGGAATGGGACATCCTGGGACTGGGAATGGAGCTGAACGTGAGCAGGAATGGCTTTGTGGCTCATGTTGGCTTAAAGTGATGAATGGGATGGGTTCAGTCCCACAGGAAAATCCTCTGCTGCACCGCAGAGCCTCCGTGGCAGCTGGAACCTGTCACAGGAGCTCAGGGGTGCACAAAGGGCCGGCTGGGGGCCCTGCTGGGAAGAGCTCTGAGCCAGGGACGGGGTCCCCATCTCGCTCCTGGGATGTGTGGCCAGGCCTCGGAGCCGCCCCTGGGGTGAATGTGCCAAATGGCTGCGCCCAAATCCCTTCCCTTGCCCTCCTCAGTTCCCCAGGTACAAAATTTCATGTTTTACATGGCCCGGAGGGCGGTGCAGGATGGAAGGGTGAGGAGGGCACTGATCCTGCTCTGTGCTGAGCTGGGCTGTGCTGGCTGTGTTCCAGAGCGTGGTGATGATCGTGTTTGACAACGAGAAGATCCCCACGGAGCAGCTGAAGTTCTGGAAGCACTGGCACTCCCGGCAGCCCACGGCCAAGCAGAGGGTCATCGACGTGGGTACGAGGGGCTGCCACGCCTGGGGGGCTGGGGAGCTTCTGCCTCCACCTCAGGGCTTCTCTTGGCCTGGGAGTCAGCCAGGGGCAGGATCTGGGGGTGGGAGGCCTCGGGAATGTCACCAGTTTCAGCCCCAGTATGAACTGCTCCTCCACTGCCTTCCAGCCGACTGCAAGGAGAACTTCAACACGGTGCAGAACATCGAGGAGCTGGCCTACAACGCCCTGTCCTTCGTGTGGAACATCCACGAGGAAGCCAAGGTACAAACTGCCCGTGGAGGGGAGCTGGGAATGGTCCTCAGCAAAACTGCAGCTCCTTGCTGGCAGCCCAGCCGCTGCCCCTGCGCTCAGCTGAGGCACAGAGAGCTGCAGACGAAGCCGTGCCACGGCCGCGGCCCCCGGCGGTGTTTGCGTGGCAGGACAGCAGCAGGACACCGTGCCTCAGTGTGTGTTTAAGCACTGCCATGAGCTAATAAACACTCTGGGTACAGCCCAGACTGGCTCAGGGATGTTTTCTCAGTGCTGATGGATAACTCTGAAGAAAGGTTTTCGCAGCAATTCGGGGCTCTGCTCACTTGTACCTGCAGCCTGTTTAAATAACCCCCAGCCCAGGGAACAAAGAGCCCCCTTGCCAGGCAGGTTGATGCAGACATGAGTGACCACCCTTCTGTGCCTTGTGGGATGTGGAAGGGAGCCAGGCAGCTCTCAAGATCCCTTTTCACCTTAAAACCTGTCAAGTTTATTACAGCCAGCTCTTTGCAGCTCTGCTGTCTCTTCTGCATCTCCCAGAGCTTCTCATGAACATTTTGTGTCCAGTGGGGAATGAAAAACAGATGAAGTAGCAAAGAAAAAAGGGAAAAGCTTAAATACCCCAAGTCTCTGAAGCTTGGGAAAACCCTGCCTGGCTTTGGGATCTCAATAAGCCCTTCTTTAGCCCAAAGGCAACCCGGGTCTTTTACAACCCAAGAGGTTAACAGATGTCTTCAAGGCAAAGCTGTCAGAAATGGAAATATGTCAGGTATGTGGCAAGCCCTGGGGGCACCGCAGCAAACCTGGATTTAACTCTTAGCAGAAACTCTGCTCATGCACTGGCCTGGGGCAGGCAGAGGTGAGACTTCAGAGAGCTGCAAGGGCTGGGAGTGAGACAGGAGGGGTCAGGGGCTGGGAACAGGAGGGGTCAGGTATTTGGGTATTTGGGTGTTTGGGTTGGCCACAGCACCTGTTACTTCTCTCCTTCCAACTGAACTTCACCCCACAGTGAAGTGGTTTTCTTCCCTAGGAACTGACTCGGGCTGACACCAGGTTTCAGGGCTGAAATCCTCAGCTGAGGGAGCTCTGGGAGCTTCCCCAGCTGCAAATCTGTCCCCAGGGTCCAGGGGAACTCCAAGGTCACACCAATGAATTGGCAGTTTGGAGATAAAATATGGATTGTAGCTGTGCTCAGCTTTTCTTCCAGAGTTCCCACTGGAGCTAACTCCCTCCTGGTGATAAGAGAGCCCAGTGTGTGATGAATATTTATTCAAGCAGCAGCACTGCTGTGCAGTTCCTGAGGCTGCAGCCTTGCCCTCCTCCCTCCCTGCAGGGCTTTGTTGTCTGAAGGTCCCTTGTTCAAATGAAAGATCAGAAATATCAGCAAGAAGATCCCCAGGCAGGATTTTGGGAGTGGAGAGGCTGAGTTAAAGAGCTGGAATAGGTGTGGGGGGAGAGGCTCAGTGGGATACCAACTGCTCCCCTGCCAGGCTGGCCCTGGGAGGGCCAGAAGGAGCCTCAGCAGCTGCTTTTGTCCCTGCCCTCTGCTCCCACTGCTGGCTGAGGAGGAGGTTTCCAGCACCGACCATCCCTGCTCCTGTTGGCAGGTGTTTATTGGGGTGAACTGCCTGAGCACGGACTTCTCCTCGCAGAAGGGAGTGAAGGGTGTCCCCCTGAACCTGCAGATCGACACCTACGACTGTGGCAGTGGCAGCAGCCAGCTGGTGCATCGGGCCGTGTGCCAGATCAAGATCTTCTGTGACAAGGTACAGCACTCCTTTCCCACCACTTACAAACCAACAACTGCTCAGGGGGCCCAGGAATAGAACCAGAAAGGCTGAGAGAGCCTGGAACAGCCCAGACCTGTGACTGTGCCTCACAATAAACTCTTCTTTTTGACTCTCTCTGGTTTTGACAAGTTATTAAATATCAAAAGAGATGAGAATTTCCTTGGAGGTTATTCCCCCATCTCAGATATCTTCCCATGGAAAAATTTCTCACAACTATTTTTGTCTGCATATTGAATTTCTAAAAAGCAAAATTTGTTTGTTTTTCTAATTTCTGAGTGTCAGAGAGAGTCCTGGCTGGGCTGTAGAAGGTCCCCGAGGTGACCATTTCTGAGTTAAGGCTGCCTTCACCTTAATGTGTCACATCCCAGGGGTGGCCACTGAGCCCTCTCTTGGAACTGTCAATGTCCTAAATTTTACTGGATCTTCCCACAGGGAGCAGAGAGGAAAATGAGGGATGATGAAAGGAAACAGTTCCGAAGGAAAGGAAAATGCCTGGACTCCAACAACAATGGTCAGTGCCCGTGTGTGTCCCGTGCTCCGTGCTGAAATCCCCGTGCGTTCACTTCCGTGGGCCTGGCTGTTCCCAGGCCCGCTGCCCTCGGCACCCTTGGGAAGCAGCCTGGCACTCAGGCCCTCGCTGGGCTCCCTCCCAGTGTCCCAAGGCCCTTTATGGACACCGACCAAACTTTGGGAATCTTGGGAATCGTTCTGGAGGCTTTTGGGCCGCCCTGGAGGTGCTGCAGGCTCCTGTCCTGTTCCCAGCGCTTCTGCTGGGAGCTTGGGAAGGGGCTCCCCTGTCCCGGAGCCGTGGGAGCTGAGATGAACTGGACTCTCCATCTGTAGGTCTGAAAGGCTGTTTGCTCTCTGGCTTCAGAGGGAATGAGATCACGTTCCTGCGGCCGGAGAGCGACCTGGAGACGCAGCCGGTGCTGTTCATCCCCAACGTGCACTTCTCCAACCCGCAGAGGTGTGGCTCGGTGAGTCCCCAGAACGCAGCCAGCCTGGCAGCCCGTCCTTCCCAGCTCAGCATTCCCCCCAGGACTCGTGTCACGGACAAACCCAAACCACGGCGCAGCTCTCTGTGGGAATGAGCTGAGCTCCGAGTCTGGAGCGGCCCCGTCCTGCAGCAGGGATGGGTGAGAGAACCTGTCCAGGCTCCTTCCAGCCGGGGATTCCTGTGCTTTACGCACCTGCAGCTCCCACAGAGGGCTGCAGTGCTAGCAAAAATATCAGTAAAAAAGAAATGATAGCAAAATGTGACCGTCTCAGTCCCTGTGTGGGTGGGACATCCCCCCGCTGTCCTCTGTCCAGTGTCCTTCAGAAACCACTGCCTCAGTTTGTCAGAAACAGGGAATCTGGAGAAGTTCTTGATATCAGATTTCATTTGCTCTAAGAAACAGAGGTTTGGCTTTAATCGTGTGGGAAAACTGATGGGTCAGGAGGAGGAAAATCATGTTTGAAGTGTGCCCAAGTGTCTCCCCCACAGTGGTGCTGTGCAAACTCTCAGATCCATTTCCTTTGCATTCCAGGTGCTCCCTCCTGCTGTTCCCAGCTCTGCAAACAGGTGAGGATGCAGCAGTGTTTATTTCCCATCCATCGCTGCTCTGTTCCTTTGGGAATGTCAGGGCTGTTTGTACCCCCAGGGCAGGATAACACAGGAGTTACACTTTGTCCTGGAAGGGACTCGGGGCTGCAGAAACACGGACACATTTCTGTCCCTGCCAGAGTCACTCCAGCTGCTCCCTGATTGTCCTGTTGTTCTCATGGAGACAACGTTTGAAAGGGAAAATAAAAGATCACAACTGTCACTGAAGGGTTCAAATACCCAGAGGCTGGAAAATAAACTGGAATGAAGTGGAATCACACTTGAAAAGCAGAATCTCCCCCAGCCTGGGCCCTCTGTCTGGGGATACCAGCGGGGAAGCAGTGCCATGAAGGCTTTTGGGTTCGCTGTGACCCCAAACCCTCTGTGGGCCCTCCCGGAGCTCCCCGGGTGTTTTGGGCAGGAAGTTACAACTCTGCTGCTGTAATTACAAACCAATAATTACTTGCCACATGGTTGTTGGAGTAACTGGTTGCTCAGTCAGAAGTTCAGTAGGTGGAATTGCTTTGTTTGCTTTTCCTGTTCTGTCCTCCTGAGAGTTTTGTGTTCCCTCGGCCCAGGCTGCCCCTAAAGCGGAGCGGGGCCTCCTTCACCGACGAGTTCGACCCGATCCCTCCAAAGCACCCCAAGGACGAAGATCCCCAGAGAGGTAACCCCCGGGATGGGAACTCACGTGGTTCAGGTGACCTTGGATCCTGAATTCCGTGAGGCCGCGTGCTCTGGGAACAGCGGGGAGACCTGACCGGTGCTGCCCTGTGCCCTTGCAGTGCTGCTGTACGTGCGCAGGGAGTCGGAGGAGGTGTTTGATGCTCTCATGTTGAAGACCCCGGATCTCCAGGGCCTCAGGACAGCTGTAAGTGTCCCCAAAACCCCCGGGGAATGAACAAACTGCAGATGAAAGAGAATGAACAGGGAGCTGGGTGTGGGCTGCTCATCTCTCCTGCCTGCTCTCCCTTGGGAATGGAAAGTGGGAGCAGGAGCTGAGTTCTCCCAGCAGCTCCTGGCATGGGCGGTGCTGGTGCTGCAGAGGGAGGATCACACCTCCTGCCCTGTCCAGATCCTCATGGAAGTCTCCTCTTGTGACAGCACATCCATATTTTCCACTGTCAAACACCTTTTCCATTCTCCAGGCTGGAGACGTGGGATCTGAACCCCCCAGCCTCGTGCTGGAATTCCCTGGCTGGGCTTGAGCACACGGACATATTCCTGCCATGATTATCAGCAGCATCTCTGATAACCCAGCTCTCTCTGGAGACTGCTGGGAAGGAAACAAACAATAAACTTCCCAGATTTCGGGTGCCTTTATGGCTGCACTTCAAGCTCTGTTGATTTTATGAACTTTTAAAAATAGGGAGTTTGAAAAATGTCAGCACAGAGGATTCTTTGCCATCTTCTCCCTCCCTCACCACAGAGAGTCAAAAACCTTTATGGAAAATGCTTGGCAAAAACCTACAAAACTCCTGCCACCCTAAGACCAAAACTGAACTTGCCCAGGAGAATGTTCAGGTCCTGGTTTTGTTCTCTGGAGTAAAACTGAGGGGGAATCCTTTGCTGCTGAACCCCCGGGCTCGGTGTTATCTTTGATTTTTATCATGGGAATTTCACTTTACAAGTACAAAGACTTGCGATGTTTTCTCTCACAGATTTCAGAAAAATATGGGCTTCCTGAAGAAAGCATTTATAAAGTCTACAAAAAGTGCAAAAGAGGGTAAGCTAATCTCTCATCTGCTTTTGTGCTGTGCCTCCAAACCTGTCCTCTCCAGCCCCTGCCATTGGCTCCAAGAGCATTTTAACAAGATAATAAAAGGTAGAGCCATGGCAGGCTCTGCTATTTGGAGCATATAAAACTCAGATCTTTCTGGGCTTTAAAGATTTGGGATAAAGCTTGTTCGTGTTATATTTGTTTGGAGGGTAAAGTCTCCCAAGGAAAGGAAGTTGGGCGAAGGAGGAATTGTTTGGGGAGTTTAATGGTGATCCTTTGTGTCTCAGTCTAAAAGCCTGAGGTTATGGAGAACTTATCAGAGAGGGATCAGTGTTTGTTTCTCCAAAAAATGCTGGAATGTCCCTGGCTCAGGATGAGGGATGGGCCACAGTGAGTATCTGAATTTGTCAGGATTTCTTCCACCTGTCCCGAGCTCAGGGCCCTCAGTGCTGTCAGATGCTGCTCATCCATTAGCCCCAGAAATGGGAATTTTCTCCCCAAAGGAAAAGACCAGCACTGGTGGCTTCAGGGGAGAGGCCACCTTGACCTGGGCTGGCTTTGGTTTTGTTCCTGCCTTGATCTGATAAGCAGCCAGTGTTGTTGGGTGATGACAGGGAGGGAAAGCAGGCAGGTGTCCTTCCAGCTCTTCCCAAAGTGCAGGAGCAAAGAGGCATCTCATGAAAAGGAAAGGCCACGCCTGCAAATGAGATTAAATAAATAATTTTGACACCTGGTTTAATGAAGGCTGGACGTGACCCATGCCAGCAGCTACTCCTGAAGCGTGGGGAGATTGAAGATATCTCCACTCTGGCTGGTGGCAGGGTCAGGCCCAGCTTCCTGCTCCCCCAGCTTTAATTTTCAATAATTTTATCCTATTGCTCCACCCTAAACAATCTTCTGGTAATTACAGCTTGAGGGGCAGATCTTCATCTGCTGGGAGCCAGTGGGGCTCAGTGGGGCTGCCTGGCCTGGCAGCAGGGCAGGACCTGCCCCAGCCGTGGCCCTTCCACGGGGATGAGCTCAGCAGATGAACTCGGTCCCAGGGTGACTCAGGAGCAATAATGAGCAATTTTGGATCTTGGTGAGGTTTGGTCTGGAGAAACAATGCAGGGCTCAGATTCCTGATCAGCACTCCCTGGGATGGTTTGTGGTTGAGAAATCAGATGGGAGCACAGCACGAGAGGCACAGGTGACTTCTCAGGCTTCCTGCTCTGAGACAGCCAGAGATAAAAGGGATCAGCTCTGCTGGTGAAGCTTTTGGGTACCCACAGAGTCTCTTTGGGGCACCTGTTGGAGGCCAGAGCTGGGATCCAGGGCTCGGGGGTGGCGCTGGGGGTGGGACGCAGCCAGGAACATTCAGATTCACCGGGCAGAGCCTGGACAGTGCCAGACCCCGAGTTCCAGCCCCCTGGGATTCCTGACTGTGCCACGCCAGAGCTCCCAGTGCTGGTGACTGTTCTGTGCTCCACAAAGGCAGCTCGGCCCTGAGCCCTGGGCACCGCAGCCCAGCACGAGGGCACAGCTGCCACCTCCACCTGGGAAATCTGGGCAGCTGTGCCGGGGCTGTGCCGGTCCCTGCACCCCACCCTGGCTGCCCTGACCCCCAAGGTGTTCCCTGGGGACACCAGGGCCCCGTGGCTGTGCCTGCTGAACTCTTGGATTTGTCAGATATTCCGCTTTTCTTCTTGTTGCTTTTAATCCTGGCTTGAGGAGCATTGCACAGTGACCGCTCCCGCCCCGTTACTGACCCCGGTGGGAACCTGGAGGGGATGTGCTTCCTGCAGGGAGAGGGAATTTGTTCTTTGTGTCCTCCCAGCAGTTACAGTTTCACAGTGCTTCCTGGGAGCCCCCGGGGTGGTGCCAAGCCCCGTTATTCCCGTTACAGTAACGAGGGGCTCTTGTCTGGCACTGAACCGGGGCCTGGGGTTTAGATCCACCCTTGAAATGTTTCCTTTTCCTCCTGTCTCCACGGAATTGATTCCAGGTCAGAGAAGATGATGATCTGCAGCTTGGCTGGATCTTCCCTTGTGTTGTGCCATGGCTTTAATTAATTTATTAATTAATTAATGGTGGTTGAGCCCCTCAGACTGGGGAAGGTGAAGTGCTTTCAATGTGCTGCATCTGACCCAGCCGTTCTTTTTCTCTGTAGGATCCTGGTGAACATGGACAACAACATCATCCAGCACTACAGCAACCACATGGCCTTTCTCCTGGACGTGGTGGAGGCAGAGAACAAGTTCCAGATCATCCTCAAGGAGCTCTAAAGAGCTGCAGGCAGCACTTCCTGGGACTTCTCTCCAAGCTGGCACGTGTGACCCCGCAGAACTCAGCCCGGTGCCCCCTCTTGTTGCCTTGACTTGAACCCCCCACGGCCCCAGGGCCAGGCCACAGACTGCTGTGAGATCATCCTGTGAACGTGGAACTTGGCTCTGTTGAGTTTATTATTATTATTATTATTTTTTATTTTATTTTATTCCCTTCTGGCACTGGGCCTGAGCTGCTGTTTCAGAGCTGGGCACACGAAGTGACACTGCCAGGCCTGGGCACAGAGCAGAGCTGGTGGCCCTGGCAGTGACTGATGCCAGCCCAGGCCTCGGCCTCTCCCACAGACCCTCCAGAGCATTCCCAGCAGGGCTGAGCCCAGCTCTGAGCTCCTCTCTCCACAGAGACTCTCCCAGATGCAGTCACAGCTCCAGTTGAATGGACACTGCCTGTTGAACACGCTCCCCTGCCACATCTCTGACTGTAAATACCACGGAGGCCTCCACAACCCTTGTTTATACATTTCTGTGTTGTACCTTTTGTATTTTATATGTTATAAATATGCATTGTTTTATACTGGACTCAGTATGGTGACACAGAGCATTTCAAACACAGGCTGCTTCACATTTCTCTGTGAACTCCTTTTGTAACTGTGTTGTTGGTTGTGTTGTTTTGGATATTCCGTAGTAATAAAGGCTCAAGGACTGAAAATGAATCATTTCCCCCAGCTCTGGAGTCGGAGTTGGCATGGGCTGTCCAGGAGCCAGGGCAGGGAGGTGACCCTAGAGGCATCAAAAGGACTCGAGGATGGTTTTGGCCAAGGTCTGTCACATCTGCAGCCACCGTGTCCAGCTGTGGCACCAGCTGTGGCACCAGCTGTGACAGCACCGCTGGCCGGGGTCCCTGAGCAGTTCCAGGCACAGCCCTGGGGTGGAGGGATTTTGTCACACAGGTCTGGGGACATTTTAAGCCAGTGAAAAAGAAAAGCAGTTTTGCCTCTCTCCGAGTCCCTCCTCCCATGTGCCACATGGAATATCCAACCTCTCCCACTCTGTGCTAAAACTGCCTGAAGCTGCTTCCCATGTAGGCAATCAAATGCCAAGGGCAGCCCTGTATTTTCTAATTAATCCTCTGGCCAGTGAAAACCAGGGCCTTTCCTCCTGCCTCTTCTTCATCCTCGGCTTTTCCTGCCCAGGTTAAAGATGCACCTGAGTCCTGTGAGTGGGCAAGAAAGAGCAGCTCTGCTCACACTGGGAAGAGGCTTTGGAAATGCTGAAATGTGTCAGCTTGGTGCATTTTGGATTACTTCAGTGTTGTTTGAGGATGGCCTCTAAGATGAAGCACAGATACGGGGAAAGCTTATCAGCCTTTGGGATCTCTCCAGCACTCCTTCACTTCAGATCACAAACTCCTTCTTCAGCAGGGTGCCTCTGATTCGGTGTTGGTTCTCTGAGTCCTCCTACAGCAGAATTTCAGCTCCAGTTAAAACCAGTCACACCAGGAATCCCCCGGTGCTCGGTGTCACCAGCTGAAAGCTGCAGGTGCCCTGTCCCTGCTGTGGCAGGGGGGTGTGGGGGCCCTGCTCTGCTCTGGGACAGCCCCGTGGCAGCCCTGGCTCCGGGGCTCATCCCGGCCAGGGTGCCCCTGTCCTGCCTGGCCACGGGGCCAAGCTGCTGAGGTGGGGACGGACGTGTCCCTCTGCCACTGCCCCGGGGGAGCCCTGGCAGTGGGGACACTTGGCTCTGCTGTGCAGGACAGATGGGGAGGGCTGCAGGCAGCCCTGGGGTGTTGTGTGCATGCAGAGCTGGGGTTTTGGGGACCTCTCAGCCCTCAATGAGTTGTTCTGAAAGTCTGATCTTGGGGTTAACTTCCTGCCAGATAAACACTGTTACCCGCCTGAGCCTCAGTCACTCCAGCAGCACTGCTCCTAATTTCCAACAGCAGAAGCCATCTCACTTGTACCTTTATGTTCCCAGCAGAACAAAGGTGAATTTTGCTGGATTTTAGGGTGTTCCCTTTCCCACAAACCCATCCTAGGTTTTGCAGGGTGAGACCCACGCTGGCTGCAGTTCCCTGAGTGCCCTGTGAGAATGACTCCCCCGTCTGGGAGTGGGATGGAGGCAGAGACCCAGGAGCTTTTTCTGCGCAGGTTTGGGTCTTGGCTTTGCCGGGGTTGAAGTCCCGGTGCCTGCTGCGTGCAGGGAAACGCTGCCGGGCCAGAGTCCCCACCCCTGCCCGGCGAGGTGGGTGTTTTGCTGACTGGCTCAGTATCGCTCATCCCTTCCAGCCAAGGCGAGTTGCTGGGAGGTTGCGTAAAGCAGAGCTCCCAAATATGTGAGAGCATTCCTGACTCCTCGCCCGGAGCCCACCAGTTCCTTTTGAAGATTGAGATAGGAGCGATGAAGGCGATTTTCACCCCGAGCACCAAAGGTCGTGTGAAAGCAGCGAGCGTTTTGCAAAGGGCTCCCTCCCTCGGGAGCTGCCCGGACCCTGCTTTGTGCTGACTCCAGCCAGAAACGCTCACCTGAGCTGCTCCGGGAGCTGGGCCTGCCAGGGGGGTGGCAGAGGGGGTGCCTGGACTCGTGCTGAGCACAGGGTGTGTGACAGACCCCAGTGCCCGTCCCTGAGCCAGCAGCATCTGCCCCTGCCCTTCTCCCTTGGTCCTGCCCTGCTCAGGACAGACTCCTCCGGGGTGACTCCCCAGCCTCCAGCACCGGGAGTTCTCAGGTGAAAACCCAGAGCAGCCCACTGGTTGTTTTAATTACTCAACATCTACAAAACTGGAAGCTTTCAAACCGATTTAGCTAATGATCATCTTCCAATTCTTAGAACCAAGTACCACTAATTAGCTCCTGGTGAGCCAGCCCTGGCAGGCCAGCACAGGCCTGCTCATTGTGCGCAGAGTCTGAGGGAAATCCTGACGCAGGAATCCCACTCTGGCATCCCAGCTCTGCTGCTCGCAGGCTGGGAGTTGCTTCCTCCCCCAGCTGGGGAGGAAGGAGAACTTCCCGAGTGCTCCTGGTGAAAAAGTGCCCACAGAGACAGAGACGCATAAAAACGAGGAGCAGCAGGCTGAGAGCTGAGTTGTGCAAGAGCTCTGGTATCCCCAGCGCTGGGTGGAGGGCTCTGCTCCTCACTTCTACAAACAACACCCAGTTTCTGTGTCTTTATTCGTGCTTATTCACTCCTTGCATCATCAGGCAGGCAGCTGAGGAGCCCGGTGTGCGGTGTGGCTCTGCAGGGCTGTGAAGGGAAAAACAGCATCCTGTGTTTTTGTTGGGACACCCACGCGCCGTGTCCGGAGGTGCCCTGGTGCTGTGCTGGGCATGGGAGGAGAGGATTAAAGTCAGGGAAATCTAACCCTGCCTGCATCTGTTTATAAGTGTGCAAAGCTTCAATAAAGCTGCTCTCTCACTCATTTCCCCAGGTAGTGCCTTGGATTTGTAGCATTAAATTTCTGGGTGAGATGGGCACTAGAACCCCCAGACCTGTGGGAATGTCCTGGAATCATCAGCTGGAAAGCAGCCACAGAACCAGAGCTCAGTGCTCACAGTCAGGGTGCACAGACTTGGGTTTCACCTCAGTGAGCTGAGGGTTGTCTTGGCTGTACTTTTGGCTGGGAGTGCTGGGAATGCTGAGCCCCCAGCTGTGAGGCAGCCCTGAATGAACTGCAGAATAAGCAGCCTTTGGTAAAGCTGCTGCTCTGTGTCAGCCCCTGACTGACTGAACTGGGATTTTGCCTCCCTCAGCTCTGTTCTTTGGGGCACAGCACAGAACAGCTCTGTGTGTTCATGCACGGGTGTGGCATCGCAGGGTTTCTGATGCAGTTGCCATAAAAGACTGAGGAAAATGAAAGGGGGATTTCTCCACACGCTGCAGAAGGTGTTTCTTTAGTTAGTTTGTAGCCATTGAGGGCCTGATGTCCAGCCTGGCCACCCTGGCCTGGCTGTGTTCCTCTAAGGAAGCCAGGCAGGATTTGCTGGCAGGGGATCCCAGCTGAGTCAGGAGCTGCTCTGGGAGCTGGCACCTTGGTGCCAGGCTGGGATAGGAGCTGCTTGTGGCTCCAGAAAAGCCCATTTCCCCATTTGTGCTGCCACACGGGCTCAGGACAGAGCAGTGTCACCAGGGTGTCCCCTCGGTGTCTGTGGCTGGGACAAAATCTGCAGCTGGGTGAGTTCAAACGCTGGGAATCGCAGCAGGAACTGCTCCTGTTTGCTCTCCCAGCCCTTCATAACCTTCCAGAAGGACGTGGGGATCTTAGAAGGAATAAACAGAACAAGAAATGAGTGTGACTAACAGAAGAAGTCATGTTACTCGTGCCTGGCAACACTGAGCCAACGGGCACTGAGATCCCACAGCTCCGCCCTGGATGAGCCGGGCTCTGCCTCCACCCCGGGATGAGCTCGGATCCAGGCAGGAAGAACTGCACCAGGAGATGGGTTTGGGCTGCATCTGCCTCTCTCTTACCAGTGCTGGTGTCAGGGGCAGCCGCCAGTTCTGCTCCTGTCCCACAGCAGCCGGGCAGCTGCCCACTACTCTGCACTGCTGGCCGGTCCCTGTCAGCCAGGGGCCTGTGTTTAACCCATTCCTCTCTGAGGGTGGATCCCTCCTCCTGCTTCCCCAGGCATTGCCTGATTCCAAGCCACAGGATGTGTTTCTTCTCCCATTTCACTCAGCTTTAGTTCAGGAAGGCTCTGGTGGTGCCAGGGCAAAGGGGTGCTGGGGGTTCTGATGCTGCTCTGTGCCCCCACACTGTCCCCTGCAAGTGCTCCCCTCTTCCCATCAGAGGAATTCTACAGCTGGAATGTGTTGTACCAACAGCCAGTGTGATGTGAGTTTTACACACACTCAGAACTCACAGAACCTGTTTGTCCAAAGCCCTGACAGTCAGTGATGCTTTAATGGCCTTTACACTGCAAACATGCTTTTATTTTTTCAACCTTACCTTTAAAAATAATATTGTAAAGTATGAACCAGCCAAGCTGGACAAGGAGCTGGTAGTGAGGACTCCAGAGCTGCTGTGTGGCCCTCAGGGTGACATCAGAGCATCCAAGGGTGCCAGGAGATGCTGTGCTCTGGCTTTAGGAGGTTTTAGACACTCGGTGTCATCCCAAACCCTGTGTCCCCATGTGGCTCCCCCGTGCCCTGTGAGTGGAGCCCCTCGGCAGTGGTGCCTGTCCTCAGGCACCTTTATTTTTACCTGGCCCTTCCTGTGGTCTGTGCTCTGCCTCTGCATCCACAAGGTCACAGAGCCCGGGCAGAGGAGGATCTTTGCCAGGTGGGATGGCTGCAGCAGAGAGATTCCTGCAGAACTTCTGGCTGCTGGGAGAAAAAGAGATTTGAGGAACTTGTTGAGGGTTTGTATCTGGAAATAGAAGCTGTGGTTTCTGGGGAGGTGGATGCTTAATCCTTCTAGGCCAAAATCATTGGGAAATGAAGTGCTTTGGGAAGTGGAGTGCCATGGAGAGCCTGTGATGTTTATTGTAAAATACATAGATTTGCCATGGTCCAGCCTTGCAGAGACCTGGCTGCTCCCCTCTCCAGACAGTGCTGGAACCAGGACAGTGACTCCAAAGGACTCCAGCTGGGAGTCCCTCCTGCTCTCTCCCACTGCCTGGAACAGCAGAGGGAGCAGGCTCCAACCCCAGCAGCTGGGTGTGGAGTGTTTGTGTGTTTTCTGATAACACAGGCTGGGATCTTCCCTCCTCATATTTAATTTGCCCTTTCCTCCAGCCCTCTGTCCTTATCAAATCCCTCCTGGCATTGCTTCCCTCCCAGCTTCCTTTTTCCCAAACCCCTGTTACGAGATCCAGCTGCTGAGAGATGTAGTAAAGATACCCCTGTTGGGTAAGGAGAGCCCTGGGCTTTCTCATGGGCTCATTCTTTTCCATGGTCAGGAATTTACTGTTGATCTTAATCTCAGGCCAGGCAACGTCACTGCATGGTGACAATAAATGTTCTTGAACAATCTGCTGATGGATTTATTTGTCTTCCCAGAAAGATCCCAAAGGGCAGGAGGGCTTGGGAGAAGGGAGTTTCTGTTCATGCCTTTTCATCCCTCTGACACAGTGGCGGGATGGAATACCTGGGAATGGCAGTTCTGGTTTGAGGAGCACTTACAGAAGCCTCCCTCCAGCTCTCATTCCCAGCCTCAGCTGAGGAAATAGCCAGGCTTCACCCATCAGCTTCCTTGGGATGCTGTGCAGCCACGGGTGTCCCTCAGCATTCCTGCCCAGGGGTCCCCAGATTTGGGTCTTTCTCCTCAGTGTGTTCCTCTGGGGGTGAGTTGAGGCACAAAACCAGCCCAGCCTAAAGCCTCTGCTTGGGATATGAGGAATCTTTTTCCAGGTCAGGTGTGCTCTGGCTTCTTGCTCCATACAGTGGGGATAAGAAGTGGCCCCCACATCCCGGGGTGCTGCAGGGTTTAATTACTGTTTGTAAATGTCTGGGAGATCAGCTGATAAAGGGCTCCTGATCACTGCTCCAGGCTGTTCCCAACCCACACTGCCCTTCCAGGCACTGCCACCTCCGAGCCACCTCCTGGGGACAACAACCGTCCCCTTGGGACCAGCACGCAGTGGGACATTCTGGGATCACCCTCCTGTGATGGATTTTCATATATCCCATGGAAGTGGGGTGTCTTCCAGGCTGCACTCACCTGGAAGGAGTTTTCTTTGCTTCCCTGGTAGGTTTGTGTGGCTGGGGCTGCAGACTGTGAAGTAAACCTGTAGTAAATTCATAGTTCCTTGTTAGGCGGGAGGTCTTTGACTGGGAGGAAGATGTTATTCCCTTGGACACACCTTGGTGAGGGAATCCATGTTGGGATGGCCTACAAGACAAACAGGAAAGGGATGTAAATACCAGCCCAGGCACCGAGGAAGGAGAGTGCATCCAGCAGGGGATGTGAGAAAGGAAAAGAACCGGTGTGACAGGACAGGACCGTGTGGGGAAGCTGCTGCTGGGTTGGAAAAGTCCTGGGCACAGCTGATTTCCAGGGACACTGATAAGGCAACACTGAGTTTAGTCCTGAGCACAGGAACAAAAGCACCATTAGCAATTTCAGGGAGTCAAACAGGAGAGCTCCCAGCTGGTGTCAGCTGGAAGATAAACTCTGTGCCCTCACGCCAGGTCTCACCCTCAGCAGGCAGAGGGCCAGGAGATCTTCTGGAGCTTGGTACATTATGCACCAGTGTGGCTTCTCCTGAAGCCTCTGGCATTTCCAGTGTTGTGGGGTGTTCTGGTGATTCCTTGCAGCTACTCCAAACTCCCAGGGTGGTTTCTGGATGCTTCTCCCAGCAGAGGTTCAAAGGGACCTTCCCAGAGCTCACGGAAGGGTCCTGTGACACTTCAATCCACCGTGCCCTAAGGAGCTCTGGATCTGTGTGTGAAGGTGCTCCATGCAGGAGCGGAGCCGAAGTCAGCAGCACCATCCTCCCTCCCAGCTCCAGGCTCACAGACGTGGAGAAAGCCATTTCCCAAATTTTTCCAAATTAAATCCTCTTGTGGTTTGGGCCGTAAACACTGTCTGGGCAGAAGTGGTATTGCTTTGCTTGCAGAAATGGTGAGTTTCAGAAGGAAAAAGGGCTTGGGGATGCCTTTGAATTGCCTTCACCTGTGGGTGATGACCAACAAAGGCAAACCCACATTTCAAATCCAGTTGTCTCCCTGTGAGTGGTTACAGCTGCCAGCAGCACTCGGACCAAAAGCTGGGAGAGCTTCCCGAGGGTAGGAAAGGCTCTCTGTGACTGCCCAGGACCTGAGACTCTGGCAGGAAGTGTCTTTGTGACTGCTGTGTCCAGCATCCTCCATCACCTCTGATTTTGTTCAGGGCCCCAGAATTCCAGGTGGGAATTGCTGTCCTTGCAGTCAGCAGTCTGTGGTGCCAAGGGTTATGTGAGTTACCCCAAATCACAGAATAAATCACAGTGAAATGGGGACAAAATTATTCAGATTGCCAGGATGCAGCTTTACCTCCTGGAATATCCTCTGGGATTTAAGGCTTTTATTGATGACTGCTCAGACTGACTTTTCTGTTGGGCTGTAGGGAGAGGAAATATCTGATGGGCAAGGCTCACTCAGTGATGTGGGAGAGTCCAGTTCAAGCTGGAGAGGAGAGGAGCAAGAGAACCTCTGTGGTACAGATTCAAACACAAAAAGATGATGCTTTTTCCCTGTCTTTTTTTGCCTTTTATTTCCTGTGGCAAGCTGGTGAAGTGCTGAGATGTTGAACTGCCTTTGTTGTAACTCAGGGTTTGGTCCCAGAGCTGAGGATGGCTTTGAGGACTGCTTGGACACTTTCCTTGTTTCTCACTACCATTTTTCCCCTCAGTTTTAATCTGTCACTCAAAACCAGATCCTCTAGTGACTACATAGAAGTTCCTTTTTGCTGAGTGAGAGCAGTGACCACGAAACTGCAGGATCTGTCCACCTTCTTCTGAGATGTCTCTTTGTCTATAGTCATAAATTATCAGCCACTGCCATCTTTTAAATAGATAGTTTCCTGTTCTGCCTCTTGTAGGTTAGATATTATCTCCCCCAGTAAATCATGAGTCAGTGATTAATTCAAGAAGGCCGTTCCCAGAAGCAAATTCTTACAATGTTAAAATTAATACGATGCGGAGCCATTATACCATGATAGAGAAAATAATTATGGCCTGCAAACCAGTTTAATCAACACAGAACATGCTGGGGCAGGCGCTCAGTGAGTCAGTGCAGGAGAGTTCAGAGTCCCAGTGGAGGGGCTGTGTGAGTGAACAGGATTGTCCCGTGTCCGCTGAGCCCCGGGACCTCTCCGTGTGCTCTTTGCACTCCCAAACTGTGAGGGAAAACACCTTTGCTGAGGGTTAAACAGCATCAAGTGACTATGAAAGCATGAATTGCTTCAAGAATGTGCATGCAGCCAGTTAAGATGTCTCAGCTGATGAGTGGCAGCTTATTAAGCTGATTAAGTTGTGTCTTCACTCTGTGTTAAGCAGCTCTGCAAAGTCATCACATATTCTGGAGTCAGCAGGCTCTGCCTCAGCACGGGGATGGGGCTGCTCTAGGAGCAGCCTGAGAGGGGACAGCTCACTGGGGAATGGCTCAAAATTCCGGGAAAACTCAAAAGCTCTCTCTAGAAATAACAAAACAATCCCAAAGCAATCACAGCCACAGCAAGACACCACAGAAGGGACAAAGCAGCCCGGGAGACGTGTGTATGTTATTATAAACCATCTGATAATGGGTAATCACGCTGGGTGTTCTGTTAACAGATCCCACATCTCAAAACACCCTGAATTCCTGTGGATCATGGCTTACAACACCCTGCTGCAGCCTGGGCACCCTGCAGGGCTGGGGAGCAGGCACAGAACAGTTAAGTGACTTGCACAAGGGTGAATCAGCAGGGACTTGAGGAACTGAACCTGAAGGCAGGTGCTGAGCTGGAGGAGCTGGCACAGCTCCCCAGCAGTGCCCCCAGGTGTGACCCTGCATCCCCTGAGCCCAGCAGTGCCCCCAGGTGTGACCCTGCGCCCCCTGAGCCCAGCAGTGCCCCCAGGTGTGACCCTGAGCCCAGCAGTGCCCCCAGGTGTGATTGGCATTATTGTATTTCCTGTATTGCTTTCCAAGTCACACGAATTTTATGCTTTAATTTTAACTGTTCATCAAGGTAGGTGTCTTCACAGTTTCAAAATTTTAATCCTTTAATGCAAGTCTCCTGTTGCATGGAAAGCTGAGTATTTCTGGGGATGAGGAAGATCAAATTTCTCTGCTGTTTACGGGGCAATTTGTATAGACTGGGAGCCACAGCACATCTAAAATCTCACCTGGAACTTCTGAGCTGGGCCTAATTAATTCAGCATGTGGGCAGAATGCATTATTTGCAGTACCACACCTTTCCTGCCTCTCTTCTTTTCCTGGGCTTTTCAAAAAGAGAACTGGGCAGGATTCTATTTATAGAGCCAAATAAATCCAGCCCTGCCTGTGTTGTACGTGATCCCTCCAGCTTTTCAGATGTGGTCCCATGAAGGGCTGGATGCCCTTCATGTCCTACTTCTGCCAATCCCAGAAAGAAAAAAACAGTGGGAATTGGAAGGTCTGGGACCATACAAGATAAAAGAAACAGCTTTGTACTAACACAAATGTGAAATTATTCCAGTGTGTAGGATGGGAAGAGCTGAAGTTCCTGATGTTTAAGAACATTGTGTGAACTTCATTAATTGCTTGTCTGGCAGTTACCAATGGAAAAGATTCTGGAGGTGCCTTGGTTCCTGTTCTGGTGACTTGAGAGTTGGATTCTGACAGTGATCAGATGCCCCCTCCCCGAAATGGCACAGGAGGGACAGAGAACAGGGAAAGGCCTGGGAATGAAGAACAAGAGAATGGGCAGCTGAGAGGAGAAAATGAAGTTGGGGCATTATTTTTCTCACGCAAAGACACGAGGATGAAGGGATTGAACTGTGTTTGGCAGGAGCAAGAAGGGGCAGGGAAGGTGCCAGGCTCAAAGAAGGGGAATGGATGAGCAAAGGGTTGATTAAAAACCTTTTTAAATCACCATCCAGATGGAACCTGTGCTTGGCCACAGCAGCAGCAACCCTGGAATGACTCGACCCCCTTAAGGAACAACCAGGAATGGCTGGGAGAGGAATGGAGGCTCCTGCTCTGCTTGGCCTTGCAAAACACTGAAGGGAAGAGTGGCTGGGAATGGGCAGGCAGTGCTGGCTGCTGCAGGTGCTGATTTATTGTGAGATCACGGGGAACTCTTCCTGCTCTGTTTTCCTCCCTCAGCTGAGCTGCTCCCTGCTGCATGCACGGACAAGTGGAACGGTGCTACTATGGTGCTAAAAATAACAAACCCCAAATATGGGCCACTCCGTGGAAACTGGGAGAGCTTTGCAGGGATTCAGAGCCCAAGGAATCAGTCCCCAGTTCTCGTGTGCACACAGTCCTGGTGGATTCAGCCTTTCCTGTAAAAATGCCCCTCGAGTTACCAAGCAGCTGAGCACAAATCATCTTTTCCACTTACTCTTCTTTGTAGGAAAACGCTTCAGGACAGACCAAAATTTGAGGTGTGTGATGCAACTCTGTGAATTTCAGCAGAACTGCTCTGGCTTGGGCTGTTCCAAAATTACAGATTTTGGAGATTTCTGAAGATGTGGTCTGAGGGCTCATCCTGGCTGAGCAGGGATCCTGAGCCAGCTATTCCTTATCAACAACCAGAACCAGAACCAGAACAGACCCTGCACTGCCCTGGCCACGGCGTCCATCTCCACGTGGCCCTGCCATGTGCTTGAGGTTGTCCAGCCCGTGCTCTGTGGCCAGGAGGGTTGTGCTGAGGGAAGCAGGACCTGCCCAATTCTGCTGGAGCTGATTATTAAAATTGCAGCAGGTTTCCAGAGCAGCTGATAAAAAACTGCATCCGCAAGCTCCTTCTGCCCTGGCGCTGCTGCCCAGCCTGGGAGGGTTGGATGCAATTCCTGCCCCACCAAGGGCAGTTCCTGCTCGGGCAGCATGTTCCTGATTAGCACCTTCCAGGACAGCACGTGCCAGGGAAACGGCTCCGGAGCCCTTCTCCCATCCCGTGCATCCAGCTCGGGGTTTGGCACGTCCATCATCGCCTCGGTTCTGCTGAGGATAACTGGAGATTAGGCACCTCCACACCCTTGGAGATTTAGCTCCTGCGCACCTCCAAGTGCCCTCAGAGCCCCTGGAATTGTGTTAGGGTGATGCAAGGGGCACCGTGCTGTGAGGTAAATCCATCAGGAACAGCTGCCAGTGGCCTGGGTCCTGCAGGGGTGTGTGCAGGCAGGGGTGAACTGGCAGAGTGACACAAGTGGGTCAAGTCACCTGTTGGGTGTTCTAGGTCAGGCAGTGAGAAGCAAATAAGCTCTTTCCACTGCCTAAATTACAAGTGGGTAACTTCACATCCTGGCATTTATCCCTGACTACCCTGCTCAAGGAATGTGCTCCAGAATGGCTGAGGAGGACACAGCCAGGTGCTTCAGGTGGAGGAAACCAAGTCAGCAGCCCCCAAAAGGTCTGGTGCTGATGGGTCCAGTGCTTCCCCTCCTGACCTGCTGCAGGAACTCTTCTCCAGGGATAAAGCCTACAAGAGAAGCAGCCAAGCCCTTGTGTAGTTTGTGGTTTGGCCTCGTGCCCGCTCTGCCCTTCAAGCAGGAAATTCTCAAAGGGAAGGGAGTGCTTTGTGAAGCTCCCTGCAGACTCTGCCTCCTCTCCTTTAGTCACAGCTCAGCATCAGGTCAGCTGGCACTGCTGGAAGCTGACCAGGCAGACTGATGGCGCCTACAGAAAGTATTTAAGCAACTTCTCCACCTTGATCATTTTTCCCTCATCTTTTTTTGTCCTTTACGTCCTTGATTGCTGTTATTCAACCCTGAGATAATGCACTCCTGATATCACTGAGATGGGAGAGACAAGCAAGGAGCAGGAGATCAAAGGGAGGAGAAGAAAGAGAAGATGCCAAAGGCAGAAGAAGAAAGAGGGGAAGATGCCAAACGCTTCCTTGATTTACCTACTTTACATACCCGGTACAGAGTTTCAGAAATCCTTCACGTACGTAATTTTAGGAGTTCTGGGGTTACCACGTAGTCCCCAGACAGCAGGAGGCTGTGGAAGGGCATCCTCCTTCCCCCAGCTGAGGAAGCAGCTGGGAAGGTGGATCCAGAAAGCCCAGGAGGCCCTTGGCACCTGCGAGTGTTGGCTGGGCTTGAAAAGGAACCCGGCCGGGAGCAGGCTGGGAAATCACAGCGGGTTTAACGCATCTTTCTGCTTCCCTCTGCTGGTGGAAGGAGGGTGTAATTCCTGAAAATCAGGGATCAGCGGGAAGGGCAGCAAAAGGCAGAGAGAGGGGTCACCTGGTGGTATCCCCGCACAAGGATTAACTCCACCGATTGCTTTGAATGTGCTCCTGAAGAACTGCAACGTGTGTGTCCTGGAGGGCTCAAAAACTTGGGAAAAACAGGGCCAGAGCTGGGTGAGTGGGAGATGGGGAGGTGGCACAAATGAGATGATGTATCTGGAGTCATTTCCAGGCTTAAACCACTAATACTGCATTACCATTTCTCACTCTGTTATCAGTTGTGATTACAAAGTTAATTTAATGACCTTGATCTATACTTGGTTGCTATTCTTGTCGCAGAACAGGATCATTATCAGTGGCAAAAAAAACCCCTCATAAACTTCAAACATTTTTGTTACTTGGTTATACTGAAATCCCTTTGATTGAGACTTAAATCCCTTTTTTCCCCCCCAGTTTGAGATCACTTTCCTGTGGTGTTTATAAGGACTGGAGGAAATCTTGAAACCTAAAAGGAACAGCCAAGGATAGCAACACTGAATATGGAGATCCAGGAAACATGTGAACACAACACCAGCTTCCATTTGAAATGGGATGTGTAAGATAAAGGCAAACCCAACATGAATGCAGTATTCCCGTCAGGAAATCAGCAGTCATTCCTGCATTTCATTTCCCTGTTTTATTTAAAAAACCCCTTGGACGCAGTGCTGTTGATGAATGTGACTCAGTGCTGTTAAATCCCTTTTGCAGATTCTCCTCCTTTAGTGAGTCAGGGACTCGAACAACCCCATCTCGGGGTTCTGACCCTCTCCAAAATCGGCAAATCTGCAAACCTGAGGGCAGCTGCTGGGCACCCCTTTGGCTGTCAGTGACAGAAACACTGCAAACCCTGGCTATCAAGCTCTCAGGCCACAGAGCTGCACTGGCATCAGGACAGTTTAAATAGAAATTCCATTAAATCCGCCCCAGTGCCATGAGGGAGCGAACAGGAACTTCCCCCTGCGGCACAGCACAGTTTGATGGCATTTCTTATTCCCTTGTGCTGGTTTGGCCCCAGGAGGAGGAATTTTGGACCTGGAACATCTTTAACCCACTGTGGCTATAAATAGTTCCAGACATCCCTTGATTTGCTCCAGTAACAAACCCTGGCTATGCTTTGAGTGGAAAACCTTGACGTGGTTGAGGTTTTCACCCTTCAGCTCGGCACTCACTGTGGTAAGTGCTGTTTATTTTTGGAACATGGCACTGAGTGGGGCTTTTCTGCCTGAAGTACCTCGTGCTCCACAGCATCCCTGAGCTGGAAAGGCAGCGATCCCGTCCCAGACCACACGTCCAGTGTCACAACTCAGGGTAGAGCCGTGATTTTGTCTCTAAGCTCAGTTCCAGCTCTGAACGTGCAGCAGAGCCGAGGCTCCAGAGCTGGCCCAGGTCGGCCATGGCCTTTGCTGTCTCCATTGAGTGAACGTGGGGCGAGAGGAGCCCAGGTGAGGGATGAGGTGATGCCCTGAGGTACAGCCTCAGGTGAGGCCCTGGAGGGCGCTACCGGAAGTCGCCTCACGGCCCAGCCCCGCCCAGGTGAGGCGGCGCGGGGCACGCTGGGAACGGCGGGTACCTGAGCGGCTGAGGCAGCGGGGGGAGCAGCGGGGACACCCCTGTCCCCCGCCCAGGTGAGGCGTGCGGCCTGTATCCACCCGTACCTGCCGGCACCTGCCCGTTCCTGCCGGCGCATCCCCGGCCCTCGGCGGCACCGGCGGCACCGGGAACGCGGACGCCCGGTTGCCGCGACAACGGCCGCCTCAGCTCTCCTCCAATCACCGCGCCTCTTACTCTGTGCACTGCGGAAGGCGCCCAATCACAGGCGAGCTCTCAGAGCCACCGCGGCTGGTTTAAGGTGGCTCGGCGGAGGCGCTTCGCTCATGCGCCTTAAGGCGGCTCTGGCTGCTGCTCGCGCCACCGGGAGCCGCGCACACAGGGAAGGCGGGAGGGACGGGTCTCGCCGGGGGAAGGCGCGGGGCCGCGGCTGTCCCTGCAGCCCTGGGCCGGGGAGCGCCCCGGAGCTCCGGGCGGGGCCCGCGGGGCCGCCCCGCCCCAACCGAGCGGCGGAATGCGGCTTCTTCCGCCCGGCCCCTCAGAGTCCTGCGCCCATAGGCTGGGCCGGGCCCCGCCCTTGCGCAGCAGCCAATCCTCGCTACCACCTGGGGCCCGGCCCTTGATTGACAGCGCTGGCGGCCAATCGGGGGTGCCGGGCAGGAAGCGACCGCGGCGCTCGACCGGGAGCCGGAGTTGGGGGCCGGGGCCGGGCGTGGGGCAGCGGCGGGGGCCGGGGCGGGGGGGGGGGCGGGGAGGCGGGGGGGGG
>VXAZ01007221.1:143472-183472 GCA_013399875.1 Gymnorhina tibicen
AACACCCCGTGTCCCGGCCCGGGGGTGTCTGGGTGCTCCGCGCTGCCCGGGCAGGGTTCGCTCACGGCGGGAGGGGGATTTGCTGCCCCAGCCCCTCACAAATTCGTGGTTTTGCCCTTTCGTGGCTGTTGTGCCCCCACGCTGGGGCAGCCCGGCAGTTCAGGGATGCTGCTGCTGCTCCCCGAGCTCTCTGGGGGTGCAAGGATCTCGTGTGGTGCTTTCCGGACACCTCCAGTGAGTTTGCCTGGGAGGAATTCGGGCTCTGAGGAATCCAGGCTCCAGGCTGCTGGCAGGGATTCCCCTGGATTGACCTCTGCTGCAGAGAGAGCAGCGCTGTCATCCCCAGCACGTGGGGATCGGGTGACTCACGGAGCGCTGGTCCTCAACAAACCGGAGGTTCAGGGAGGAGGGAAATGAAAGGCAGAGCTTGGAGGACTTGAGAGCCTTTGTGATGCTGTTAAATGCCAGCTGAGTGTGTCAGCCCTGGGGCCCAGCCAGTTCACAAGAGCTTGTAAAGCAAAGTCTGTGTGAGTTTCTGTCCAAGGCTTTCTAAGAAGACATTTAAAATCTGCTTTCTTGTTTTATGCGCAGCTGTGAGTTTGATTCCAGGGGCGTTCCTGTGGCCTATCCTTCACTGCAGATCTTGGACCGCTGATTTATTTGATCTAATTCTTTGGTTTTTATTTCTTTTTTCCCTTAGATTCACCTTGAAGGAATATAACCCTGCTGCTTCACTGACTGGCTGGGAATAGTGGCTCATCCACCCTCCTGCCTGCCCGTGGTGCCCACCCTGAGACAGGGCAGGGGAAGGGAGGCAGCAGAACTTGTTTGTGCTTCCCTGAACTTGTCCAAGGGAACAGGATGGATGGCAAGGAGCGGTACCAGGAGTTGGTTCCAGCAGGGCCCAAGTCTCTTCTTTAAAGAGAAGTTCCAGCATCGAGGAGGCTGAAAAGCCAAAAAAAAAACCCAAAATGGAAGGAGGCAACAGCCCCAGTCTGCAGCTTCAGCAGCTCCCGTTGGCCACAGCAGCAGTTTCTGTGCAGCCACACACAGACTCCTTCTCTTACAAGGTCAGCTTTCCACCCCAGCGTGGAACTTTCCATCCCCACAAGGCCCTGATGGTTGGGATAAGCTGATAATGGTGCTGGTTTGGGGTTATTTTCTGCAGAAAGGGCTCTGTCTTTGTGTTCAGCCATTCCTGGAGGCCCTGGGCTGTCATATCCTGTGTATGGCGAGAGAAGAGAGCAGTGCTGTGTCTGCAGAGCACGGGAGCTGGAGGGAGGAGTGGCAGGGCGAGGTGTGGATGTGTGAAGGTGTTCAGGCGCAGTGATTCTGGCAGGTGCCTTTTCAGCCCAAGCCATGCAGCAGTAACAGAGCAGAGGTTCTGGTTTGCTCTGTGCATTCAGCTGCTTCAGTTTCAGGGGGGTCAGCCCACAGCAGAGGCTGCGGCTGGGCTGGGACATGGGGCTGTAATTCCTCCTTGTTCTCCAGCTGGGAACAGATAAATTCCCTCTGAATCCCTGATTCTGAAGGTGCTCAGAAAATCTCAGCAAGAAAGGCTTTTTTCTTCAGTGGAAAAAGTCTTTGGAGAGCACAGTCCTGGGTCCTTGTGGAAGTTGACCCAAGTGCTGGTGACTTGAGGCTGTCACAGCCCAGAAAACTCTGCGCTGTGGTCACACAGTGACATCCTCCTGCCACCTTCTCTGTCTGTCCCGGGACCCTCTCTCAGGTGGTTTTGAGTGAAGCTGTTTGGGCAAATCTTATTTTTGTGCGTTCTGATAAAGAGATTTTTGTTCTGCTGCTAAGAATTTGAAATCTGAAAGTTCTTCTGTGTATGAGAGAATCAAGATGAGTGCATTCATTCATATTCACACGTGAATGTGAGCTGGGTTATCCCAAATCAATCCAAGCAAGGACTGGACTGAAGGAACAGTGCTAATGACATTTAATGAGATTTAGACACTTTTGGGAACACACAAATGTTCAGTGGCCTGGCTTTGCCTCAGGCTCTTCTCTTCACTCCTCTGCATCTCCTTTGTGACTCAGCCTGCTTTACATCCTTTTTTTATTTCAAATTCCATCTTTAGAGCGTGAGAACTGTTGCTGAGCTGGGAATGCCAGTGCAGAAGAGGTTGGGAGCTGGCTGGGAGCTGTCAGCAGTCTCCTGTGACTTTGGGAATAACTGGTTTATATAAAAAGCAGCCTAAAATCTGTGATAATTGGGCTGCCTCATCAGATGGGCTGAATTAGTGACTGAACCAGCAGCTGTCACAAGTGGAGAAGAGCAAAATAGTTGTGAAGCAGAGGTTCCTGATCCATTCTCTGTTGAATTCCAGGGCAATAAAATCCTCATAAAGGAGTTTTTCAAAAGGGAGAATGAGTGATGGTGTGGGGTTTTTTAGCCTTATCTTCTTCCCCTCTGAGAAACTGCAAACTAATTGAAGTTTCTTGAGAAAGTGGCTGTTGAGGCTTATCTTCCACCTGAGTTCACAGGTCTGGAGCACAGCCACAGCACTTATCTGAATTGCCCCAAACCAGTAGGAAGGGAGGAAGATAAACAGGTTTTATTGACAGCTGGGTGTTGGACCAGATGACCTTTAAAGGTCCTTTCCAACCCAAGCTATTCCGTGATTCAGGAACGGTTTTCAAAGTCTGCTCTCCTCCAGAGTGTGCAAACCCCTCCAATTCCCTGGCTAAATGCAATAATTGTGTGTTCCCTTGGTTTTTGCAGGAGAACTTGATTGGGGCGCTGCTGGCTATATTTGGGCATCTTGTCAGCAGCATTGCACTGAACCTCCAGGTGAGTGTCCTGAAGCAAACACTCATCCTGCACTAAAATAAGCAATCACACATGACAAGGATGCTCTGTTTCTGTTTTCTTGCCTAGAAATACAGCCACATCAGGCTGGCAGGCTCCAAAGACCCCCGGGCCTACTTCAAAACCAAGACCTGGTGGAGTGGATTGTTCCTGCTGGTGCTGGGAGAGCTGGGAGTGTTCTCCTCCTACGCCTTTGCTCCTCTCTCACTGATTGTGCCCCTCAGTGCGGTGTCTGCTGTGGGTAAGGAGGAGAGAATCTGAGTGTGTTCCACTGGGAGCTTCCTGACTCCAGAATTCACCGTTTCTCTCTCTTTTTTTTTTATTTTTCATAGCTAGTGCAATCATAGGAATTATATTTGTTAAAGAAAAATGGAAGCCCAAGGAATTTTTGAGTAAGTTCCACAGTTTCTTTCATTTTTCCTCTGTGTTTACAATTCAACACTCATAGCATGGCCCCTCAGGAATTATAATTACAGGGATGGCAGGGTCTCATTAGCACCTCTTGGAAGAAATGTGTCATCCCATCAACTGCTTATTAGAAATGGATATTTTTTTCCTGGCTTGTGCCAAATCCCCTGAACCTCACAGAATTTAGAAACAGGCTGAAGCTTCAGCCCTGATTCTGCAACAGCACAGGCACAAGGGAATGAGCTGAATTCCATAAACATGGAGGTGTTTGCAGAGGTGGGAAAAGGGCTCTGGGCAGTGCCAGGCAGGATCAGCCCCAGACACAGATCTTGTAGCTTTATTTATTTAGCAGATGCCACCTGGTACCAACTTTGTCTCAGCTCCCACACCCCCACTGCCCTGGTGGCTGCAGTATTTTGGAAGTGGGACAGGAAGGGCACCCAAGAGTCCCTCAGAGGAACACCCACGATGTCACTGATGGTCCTGTGGGATTAATTCATTAATTCCATGCATCCCCACTGCCTCACTAACCCTGTCCTCCCTGCTCTGTGCCTGCCCAAGGGCGCTACGTGCTGTCCTTCGTAGGCTGTGGCCTGGCAATTGTTGGCACTTACCTGCTGGTGACATTTGGACCCAACAGCCACGAGAAGATGACAGCAGAAAACATCACCAGGCATTTAGTGAGCTGGCCATTCCTGCTCTACATGGTGAGGGGGCCGTGGAGGGTGGGCTGGTTCTCCCCTGGGGGGACTTTGCTTTCCAGCATTCTTTTTCCTTCTGGTTGCTACCAGTGTTCCTTGTGTTCACTCATGAACCTGTGACAGCTTTTCCAGGTGTCAGACACATGCACAGCTCCTTTTGATTCTCTGAATTCTGTAGGACTAAATATCTTTAACTGAAAATTTACTGGTGCCTGAATCTGGGCTTTTTCCACACCGACTTTCTCTGGAGCCACGAATCTCTTAGAGAAAATCCCATGAAATTTGTGTTTTAATGAAGATAATCTTGGCCATTGCCCCAGGGATCACTTGTGGAACCTCACTGCAGAAAGCAGGCTGAGATCTCTGCTGTGAATATTCAGGCAGGACCATTTGATCTGCTGCTCTACCACAAATCCAACACCTAAAGTGCCCCATATTTCCTGTTCTGCAAGAAGCTGCTGAGTAGCTCCTCTAACTGGAATCTAAGATGATGCTGAATTTGCTCTATAATTGTGTGGGACCCCCGTTTCCCTTTGATTGGCCCTATTCTAATGTTTGATTGGCTCAGAACCTCATTTACTGCCAACCCCATGTGCTCTGCATCTCTGACATTCTCCTTTCTCTCTGTGGCAGCTTGTGGAGATCATTGTGTTCTGCCTGCTCCTGTATTTTTACAAGGAGAGAAATGCAAACTTCATTGTCATTATTCTTCTGCTGGTGGCTTTGCTGGGTAAGTTGATATGGACTTGTAAGATCTTTAAACAGTAAATGGGGGCCTCTATGGCATGCAGGGGATTATATTGGTTTAATTAATGCCATGAAATGCACTAATTTCCTCCAGAAACGTTCCCGAAGCTGATGGTTAGGATCTTTGCAAACGACCTTTGAACAATTAAGGCTTGCTCCCCATCAGACAAATAACCTGCCAAGCACAGAAAGTGCAGGTTATTTGTTAGTGTTCTTAATTTTAATCTGGGCACACAAAGGGTGGCATTCACTGGGTAAGGAGGGCTGAGCCAGTGGGTGGAAGAGGGGATTTGACCTACAGGAGTCATTTGGCTCTGGGGAGATTTGCTGGGTGGTTAGAGAAATGAGGAATCCTCTGCCACCCCAGCTTGTCCCTGTTCAACTGAGTCCCTGATGATTCTGATATCCCACAGTGAGGTCCTGCAGTGACTCTGGATTTACACAATTTTTTTTAATACAGAAACTGTAATCAATTAAACTTTTAAAAGGATGAGTTACAGCAAGTCTGCCATGCTGAAATCCGTGTCACAGCCCTCAGTTTTTGCTGTTTATGCACCTTCAGTTCCTGCAGTGTCTTTTCTTTTACTCTTTTTTGGTTTATTGAGGTGTTTGGGGCTGGATTTCAGTGGTGCCTCAGAGACTCCATGAATTACAGAGCAACTGCCCTAAATCTGAATGGCCCAACTTTCAAGGAAGACAAAGGAAAGCTCTTCCTGATTCCTGTTTTGGGGACTTCCTTGGCTTTATTAACCAAACCCAATGGAAATTTGTATCCTCCCATCACGTGATGGAGGATACAAAACTCTTGAAACACTTAGAAAACCAGTAAATGCTCCCAGTTCTTTAGACATTGCTAGAGAAGGGTTCAGTGATCTGGTGGAGGTTGCTGTGGTGGGTTTGTTGGGAATAAACCAGGCAGGGCTGGTGGAAAACAGGCAGTTTGCATCCCTTGTCTGGCCTGGCAGGAGGAGGGTGGGGTTTCTGTGGGTGTTGGGGTTGTGTGCAGCCTCCTGCAGGTGCCCCAGCTGAGTGTGGTGGCCCCGCAGGTTCCATGACTGTGGTGACAGTGAAGGCCGTGGCTGGGATGATCCTGGTGTCCATCCAGGGGAGCCTGCAGCTGGACTCGCCCATCTTCTACATCATGTTGGTGTGCATGGTTGCCACAGCCATCTACCAGGCCACGTGAGAGCTCCTCTCTTCGTCTGCAATTGTGTGGGGTTTGGGCCAGGAGCTGTTTGTTACCGTGACAAAAATGCCTATTAAAATTTAGGAGAATTACCCATTCTTTTCTGTCCCAGGAGCCTGGGTGGTCTTTGCTTTTCCACTGCCAGGTGGTTTTAATCCCACCATTCCAGTATTTGCCAAACAATTTTAGGACTGAAATGGTGGCCAGTCAAATGCAGTCTCTGTGCAGTGGCTAAAATCAAAGTGCAGGATCTGTGTTGTTGATAATGTGTCTATTTTTAGGGGGTTTTTTTCCCTTTGTATTTGGAATAACATAAAAAGCTGGTAGCAGCAGGGATAAAAAGCTTCTCAAAATACGAGGGACACTCTGGCCCTGAGGTTGGGGCAGTAATTTCAGTGCCTGCAGTCATTGCAGCCATAAACCTCCCTCTTCTGTCCTTTTTATTCATTCCAAGTCTTGCTGCTGCTGCTGTTCAGAGAGAAAAAGAATGAATTTCCTTAAATTTATGCATCACTTTTGAAAGGTGTTGCCAAAAAAAGGATCCCTCCCAATCAGCCCCTGTTGCCTGTGATTGTGTTGCAGGTTTTTAGCTCAAGCCTCCCAGCTCTATGACTCAGCTCAGATCTCCAGCATTGGCTACATCCTGTCCACCACAGCAGCAATCTCAGCAGGTAACTGCACAAAGCTTGCTAAAAAATGGGCAAAAGATTTTGGAAAATAATCCTCCTGAAGAAGGTGAATACTCAGCAATATGGTGACTTCCATTTTCTTGTCATCTCTCATCTGCACTGGCTTTGTTTGGGGTTTTTTTCCTTTCTAAAAATGTGAATTATCCCATTAGACTGTGTTAAAATTTTCTGTTCAGTGCTGTCATTTTGTTTAAAGTGCAGGTGAATTTGTGTTTGAGACTGTTCCTCATTCCATGTGTGTTCTTAGATGTGCAGGTGAAACATTTCCTTATTGAACTTAACAAATTTTGTTCAGTTGTGTGACCAATTTGCTTCCTCTGCTCAGAGGTGCTGGGGCCTCTTCCTGACAATCTTCTTGTTGTATTTAGAGCGAGCAGCTCCCAGCTTTACAGGCTCTTTTCTTGCTGGATTTCTCCCATTTCAGCCCTTGCCCTCGTGGAAAAGCTTTGTCTGCAGGAACAAAACCAAGCGTTTTCAACCCCTGGGGCTCAGACCTGAGGAACAGCCTTTGAGAGGTTTTGTTCTGCTCAGACACAGGAGCAAAACTGGGGAAAACAAACACAAAAAACCCCAAACCCAGCACTCAAGAAATGCATGTGCCTGGCAGTGCTGCATAAATAGCAATGCCCTGCCAGGTATAGAGGGCAATAAATAAATACATAAATTACACAGAGCCTTTTAATGCTCCTCTTCAGTGTCATCAGTCTGGCCTGCTCTTTAATTGATATTTATTTCCTGTCATGTCCCAAGCCACAGGCTGCTCTCAGATTCAGCAGCTTATTTATTTTATTTTTATTTTTATCTTTATTTCTTTTTTTACTTTGTTTTCTTTACATTAAAAATGTAAAGAGCAGGAGCCAGGAGGTGTGTCCTGCTGCCACCAAGGACACTTCTCTTAGAGGTCTGAGCTGTTTGTTGTTGTTTGGGGTCAAGAGTTTGTATCTTTTTGTAGTTAAATCCAATTTGTTTCATCATTCCAAAATAGTCCCTCTTGTTTATGCTGCACAGGTTCACTTGCATGTCTGTTAGTGACACCAGCAGAACTATTTTGGTAGTGAAACTCAAAAAGGTTTGTCAATAATTTGTGTTAAAATAGGAATCAGGACACCTATTTTAAGATCATTAAATAAACAAAGGTGCTGGCTATAAAAATAGGAATCCTGGCTGATGTGGGTTCTGGAGGGATGTGCTGAGGGTGGAATTGGGAGGATGTAATGAATTCTTTCCTTTTCAAGGAGCAACTTTTTACCTGGATTTCATGGGTGAAGATGTTCTCCACATTTGTATGTTTGCACTGGGGTAAGTGCTCCAGGTTTCCTTGACAGAAAACTGTTGCTTCATGTGACTCAATTTTTTAAAAATACAAATCTGTTTTAAAAATATCTCTCTGTTGGAGGGACAAGCTGTCTTGGCGAAAAGAACAGGCTGAGAGCACTTTGTCAGAGCAGAGAGCGGCCCTTTGAGCTCAGTGTTGTGTGTGGAAAAAATAATGTAACCCTCAGTAACGCACAATTACACAACAATTAATCACTAAATCCTGGAGATCAGCTCGGGTGCTGAGCATATGGCTTGGTTTTCAAGCTGCCTGCTCATGGACCTGGAAGAATTGTAAAATAACCCAAAGAAACCCTCTCTGGGGAACCTTATTTCAGATTTTGCACTTTCCCTGAACTGTGACTGACTTCTGGGGTTTTTAGGGCATGGAGAAGGCACAGTGCAGGTCTGCCCAGCAGAAAACTTCCTGTGTAACTCAGTGTTTTGGTGTAATTACCTCTCCATAATCAGGGGAAATTCACAAATGGCTTTTAGATAAGTACAGGAAAAAACCCCAAACAATTGGGAGATCATTGTTCTGAGCTGCACCTTGCTCTGTAAAAATGCAGATCCATGGTTGTTGGTGTGTTTACAGGGAGCCTTTCAATGGTCAGGCTGCTAAATCCTGGAATTCCATCAAAGAAAACCCAAATGTTGATATGCTTCCTTTCCCCTGCAGTTAGTCAAGGTTAATGAATTAATTAACATGCAAACTTTTCGCTGTGTTTTGGTAGAGAAAAGGTGAAGCTGTGCTGGTTGGGGGTGTTCCAGTGCTGGTCCAGGGGGCTCAGCTGAGACAGTGCCCTGGAATTCTGACTTGGCAGTGCTTCAACTCCAGCTCTGAATTCTGTGTGGATCAACATGGAATATCCTGTGCTGTCCCTTGTCAGGGATCTCAGTGATCTTGTCTCCTCCCTCAGGTGCCTCATAGCATTCCTGGGAGTCTTCCTGATCACCAGGAATAGGAAGAAGCCTGTGCCCTTCGAGCCCTACATCTCAATGGATGCCATGCCAGGTAACAGGAAAAATTCAGGGCTTCATCACTGTGGTAAAGGCTTGGGCTGCACAGGGGGGGCTCAGGCTTTGGCTCTGGTCAGTACTGGGTGGATCAGGCAGTTGTTATCTGGGAATATGAACTGGTTTGAGCATAAGCACGTGGGACTGGGCTCTAGTCTAGCAGGAAGAACTGATTTTGGGGATGGCTGAGAAGTTCCAAGAGGTAGAGGAGTAGAAATTTCCTCTGGGAAGCACAGCTAAGCTCTCTGGTGAGCTGCACTCAGTGGATAACTGAGAGCCGTCCCTCGTTCACTTGGAGCTTCTTTCTCCATCAGCTGCTCCAGTGCTGAGCACAAACCCATCCTGTCTTTGATTTAACACGTGAGGAGCCGATGAGCCTCAGAGACTCCTCATTTCCTGCCTGAACAGAGAGCAGGAAAAATGCACTTTTGTCCCTAATCTGTGCCCCTGCTGTTGCAGGCATGCAGAACATGCACGACAAAGGGATTGCGGTGCAGCCTGACCTCAAAGCCTCCTTCTCCTACGGGGCCCTGGAGAACAACGACAGCATGCCAGAAATCTACACTCCAGCCACGCTGCCCATCGTGCAGGAGCAGCACGGATCCAAAGGAGTCTCTGCTCCTCCCTACAGGGTGCTGGAGCACAGCAAGAAGGAGTGAGTGACCTTCAAGGACTGATTTGAGTCGCCAGGAGTTTGACCTTTATTTATTTACCTGTTCAAATAGAAGCAAGCATAAAGCCGACCTTGATAAGAGTTTCAAGCTTGTCTCGAGCTGAACTTTCCAGGTTGATTGTTAAAATAAATAACTCTTTCTAGTTGGGAAGTTGAAAGCACTCAGCAGGAAGCAAATCCCAGTTCTGCTTGGAATTCTGCTGGCCGGGAGTGTGGAATGGTGAGTGCAGCACCATGGAACTGATGAGGGAGGAGATGCTGTGGAAGAGAAGTGACTGTGCAGTTTTCAGCCCTGCTGGGAGTGGTTTTGTCTCCAGACAAGTTTTCAGGAGCTGCTCACAGAGAGAGCAGGGCAGGATTTAATCTTTCATTTACAGGGACTGTGACAGATTTCCAGGAAGGCTCTAAATCCTGGTGTGACCACGGAGCTCCCCTGACACGGCAATAAATGGAATTGTTTAGAAGCACCAACACTGGAACTTGCTGTGTGTTTAGAGCAGCAGAACTGGTGAGAATGAACACTTTATCCCTTCAAACCACGAATTTTGGGCACTTCTGTACAACTGTTGTGGTGTGGAACATAAGCACTGAGGATGGGGGTTGTTTTTAGAGCACCACTGGATTATATGGCTTAGAACAAAGATTATTTGCCAGTTTTCTGATTTCAGAGCAGGAGCTTCAAGATGGATTAAATGGTGCAGAGGGAGCACTGTAAAGGATGAGGACATGGAGAAGTGAGAATGATGTGCCTGTATCTGGTGGGGAATTTATGTAATTTTGGACAAAGTCTTAATTCTTTATCACATTTATTTATTTTCTTTCTGATTGAGGCAGGATTCCCAATTTCAGTGGTCCCAAATACTTAAAGGTGTTTAAGTTCCTTAGTTCAGAAGCTCAGTGTAGGTGCTGTAAGCTGGGGTCCTTCCCTTTTTTTTTCTTTTAAAAAAATGGAAAAAAACCTTGTCTACTATTGTGGATGACCTAAGGAGAGAAGTTGCACAGCCCAGCACTCATTGAGGCCTGTGAGGATAATGCAGCTTTGTGTACTTTGATATTTATCTTTCCAGCTTCCAAGAGATGGCCAGGAGCTGATATGGAGGGAGAATGGACACAGAGGGGGAGAGTGGGGAACTGTCAAGTGAGGAGGACAAAGTGCAACATTTACTGGTAGATGCAAGTTATCCTGGCACTTCAATAGCACTGGCTGCTCTAAAATTGGGGCTTTTTGCTGTGAAACTGGATTTTAAGCCACTCAGTGTGGCTTGGGCTGTCTGCACAGTGGAGTCTCCAGGACTCTGGAACTTTATTTGAAAGGAATAGTGCTCATGTTCTGTGTATTTTTAAGTGATTCCTCTAACACCAGGGGGTTTGGGATTATCGTAGATTTGGAACAGAGTCCTTCTGCTTTATTTATTTATATTTTTATTTGTTAAATTGACTCACGGCCAGTTTCTGTTCCCACTGCCGGAAATTCCCAACAACTCCCCTGACTTGTACATGATTATTCCAGGTTCTTGCTGTTGTAGACGACAACAGAACTGTTCCTTTGCATATATTTGCTTTGCCAGCTCTGCAGACTGATTCAATCCGGGCATACTTTGGATTGCTTTGGCATTTTTGTGCAGCTTAGAAAAATAACCTTCCCCTCTGCACAGGGGAGGTGCCGTGGGGCTGTACCCAGGTTTCTTCACCAGCTGGGCACAATTCAGATCTTATCAGTGGCATCCCCTGCACTGGAGCTTAGGAAACCTCAAGAAATAACAGCTTTCCTTTCACCCTCAATACTTTATTTGTGATTAAGCAAGATAAGGATGTTAATGGGCTCATGCTGCCAGAGCATTCATCTTGCTGGGGTGCAGTGACACTTGATTTATTGCCTTTGGATCTGGTCATCGATTGTTGGTGAATTTATGGGCAGCTTTTGTTCATTAACAATGCAAAATGAAGCAGTGCAGGGAGGCTGAATGGGAAGGGGACAGGAATGCTGCCTTTCCTTATCTCTTCCCATTTAATCAACTTGTTTTGACCTATTGGTTCTGCAGCCACAGAACACAGAGTCTGAAAACAAGCTGTGCCGACCCACACGCTTGTTCCATGGGAATATTCTCTGTGGTTCATTATGTGCTATAAAATCATTCATCTGAAGGGCCTAAATGTTTGGATGCTGACATCCAGGTCAGGATGGTCCTGTGTGTAACAGTGCACAGTTGTCCCAGTTCTCAGCAGGATTTAAAGCCAGCAGGTGACTGGAGCACAGACCTTGCAGCCATAAATGCCTGGTTTGGGTTTTTCTCCTCAGCACAGGCCCTGACATCCTGAAAGATGGACACAGCCAGGGGACAGAGCTGCTCTGACGTGGCTGTGCTTCCCTTGCAGGCTGCTCTCTGGCCCGGTGCAGGGGTGTTTGTGCTGTAAACTCCCCAGTTCTCCTGAGCCTCATTCCTGACCTTCCTCCCCGCACAGAGCCCTCAGCCCTTCTCTGAGTGAAACTGCCCCCAGCCACGAGCTGAGCTTTTGTGTTATTGTGTGGGTTTGGCCCTTTCTTTTCAAAGATTCTAAAGGCAAGTCTTGCTCCAAAGCTTTACATAACCTTGTTTTATTTACACACTCTCTGTGTGCTTAAATAATTCTACTTAATAATGACAGTTCTCTTTACCTGCAGCAACAGGGAAATCTCCCTTTGTTTGCTTCTGGAAGCTTCCTGCCAAAGGCCTCCACTGGAGGTCGTGTCTGTTTCTACAGCACATAAATCACAATATTTTTGATTATTGTGCCACAGCAGTGGAGCCTGGGGTGTTCCTTGGGCCATGGGCCTCAGCTCCATGACTGATGTAGGGGTAGGACTGAGGGACTGCACCTCACTCCTGTTTGCTGCTGCTGTTCAACACTGGAATCTTAAAATGGGGTTGGTTTTGTTTGTTTTTTTATTTTATGCACTTCCCTCTTTCTTGCTTTTTATCCCAGTCTTCCAAAAAATGTTATTTTCTGCTCTTCAGCCTAAGAAAAGGCATGAGCAGGGCCCAGAGAAACCAAGTATCTTATTTAAACTTGACTGTAGGACTTCTGTGCTCTTTCTGGCTCTTTCAGGAGTGAATTAAATTCCTCACCTCCCTTCTAGTCCAGAGAAGCTGAAACAGGAAGGGTTTTTCACCCTCACACTGAACTTTTTACAGAGTATTTTTTAGTCTGAGGTGACAACGGCCATGCCTGGAATTGCAGCAAGCATTTACAGCTGAGCAGCACAGGAAGGTTTAAAGGAGAGCAGCCCTGTGCCACGTTCCAGAGTGGAAAAATGATTTAACTGTTGTACAGCACACTCTGACCTGTGAATGTCAACACTGCAGGGCTGATGCAGGGCCCTGCACGTGGCACAGCACCCCCAGCCTCCAAATTCCTCAGCACCAGGAGCTGTTCCAGCACTTTGGTGAAGGAGCAGCTCCTTGGCTTTATCCCTGGCTTCTTTTACCCAACGTGAACTGACATCTTCTGCCTCCACCCTGTGTGGCTTCTCAATGCACCAGAGCACTTAAAACATCCTCGGTGTGTATTTTACGTGTACCTTAACTCTGTGGAGCACAGCTCCTGTGTTGGCTGAATGTATAAAACGATCTGCCTACAACATTCTGTTCACCTTAAAATGTGTAAATAAATCAAGCTTTACACTCTTGCACTATAAAGGACAACTGCTTCATTTTTCACAGGCAGTGTTGCATGTCTGTTTAATTCTGTTTGTCTGTCAGGTGAGACAAATGAAACCGAACTTTGAATAAAAGATTGTGGTAAAATGAAACTTTGAATAAAAGATTGTGGTAAAACCTATGGACTTCTGGCTTGCTCCGTGCTCCTGGTAGAGCTTTGATTGCCCAAAAATGTCTTGGGAGAAGTTAAGACAGGGTTTAGGTGACTAAAAAGGGTATTGCAAGAGCTGTCTGTCTGTTTTTAAGAGGATACTTGTAAATGAAATGCAGACTGTTACAGCTTTACTAATGCTCCCAGTTTCACAGGAGTCTCCACATATTTGGGGTCAGCTGTAGGAATCATGCAATTTGCTTTTAAAACCTTGTTTTACAGGGCTTTAAAAAGAAAGATGTAGCATTTAATATTTTGGAGAAGAGCTTGAAATCGTGATCCAGAGAAAGGGGGGGCACAAACCCCAAATCATTGTATTTTTGGTGGTCTGACTCATGATGGTTTTTACTGAAGTTGAGCTTCTCAGAGACATCCAAGCCCTCTGATGACAGCTGGGAATGCTCTGCTGTAGGTGTCACCCCTCAGCTACAGGGCATCGTGTCTGGGATACAGGACTGCATAAGAGATACAGAAGAGTGGCAATTTAGCTTAATCGACTGCTTGCCAACCTAATTAACACTCACCAGGTGGGTTTTCAGTCCAGGGGGACTCAGGATACTTTTAATTAAAATATATCTCTTGGGGTCCCAAACCACAAATGGAGAGAAGGAAAACAACCCGAGGGCAGCCTCGGTGTTAGAGCTGCACTTTCCTGAATCCCCGTATTCCCTAATCCCCAGAATTTCTGATAAATGTGGTAGCACGTTGTTAACATCCACCACTCAAAGGTTACTGTGTTGTACTGCAAGTGTTTTAAGTGCTGATACAAAGATGTGCCGTTGATGTCAGGAGTGTTACAGGAGCGCTACAAACGAGGTGTTATTGCACAAGACAGATATTTAAAATGCCGCTGAAGTGGACACAAATGTTGGGAGTTTGTGGTATTAAAGCAGAATATATTGCTGGCCAGGGAGAAAAGTGTGGTATTGAATCAATAAAGCAGGAGATTGCAGCAAGGGAAGGCTGAGGATGGAGAGTAACCCATTACCACCTGAAATTGCACGCATCTAAACTGCAGAATCCCCTTATCTGGACAGGGGAGACTGATCTTACCTTCCTAAGGTGAGATCTGCTGGGCTGTTTTCTTGTGAGGGAAAGGGCTGCACTGTGCGCAAATCACCTGGTAGAGAAGCCCAGCTCAGCATCTCTCTCTGCCTGTTTCTGAAATTTAAGAGAAAAGATTTCAGCCACAGAAATTTCACTGCTTGTATCACAAACCCACAAAGCTGTCTTCTGTCTTTCCAGGTGAGGACAAAGCTGTGGAACTCAGTATTTGTGTCAGTGAAATCCAATAGTTTTTTTTTTGGCGGGGGGGTTGTGGAAAACCAAAGAAAGAATGTTGGTTTGTGCTTTATTCAGAGGTAAATGTGCACAGGCACTGATGTATCACCCAGCTCAGATGATGGCTGTCTGAAACCATCTCATGGCTGGATTAAGCTGTGATTTGCTCCGAGGAGGACACAAACTGTCACTGTTCCATCTGGCAGCTGTCCGAGGCTGATGGCAGAGCCATCCCGATTAATGCCAGTGGAGGAATCACGGAATCGCGGAATGGTTTGGGTGCGAAGGGGCTTAAAGCTCATCCCATCCCACCCCTGCCATGGCAGGGACACCTCCCACTATCCCAGGCTGCTCCAAGCCCCGTCCAACCTGGCCTTGGGCACTGCCAGGGATCCAGGGGCAGCCACAGCTGCTCTGGGCAGCTCCATCCTCCACACCAGCCGCCAGCCGCTCGTCCAGATGCTGCTCCGAAGGCGATTTTTACAGGATTTTTACATAAATTCTCATCGCTCTGAGCTCAGGGACCCTGGGCAGCCCCTCCTCGGGGCCCAGCGGGCGGCGGGCGCCCGTCGCTTCTCCAGGGATGGATCCGTGCCCTACAAACACCTCCCACAGTGTCCCCAGAGCGCTTTTGGGACGCCTGAAACCCCCCGGGGCAGGCGGCAGCGGCGGGACCGGGACGGCGCGGCCCCTCAGGGGACCCGACCCGCGGGACCCGCCCGCCGCGACCCCTCAGCGCGGCCGGGGCATGCGCAGAGCCCCCCGCTCCCTCCCGCCTTTCTTCCTTCCCTCCCTCTCCCTCTCCCTCACTCCTTCCCCCTCCCTCCTNGGCGCTGCGCGCTCCCGCTGCCTCTCACGGGCACCCGCGGGCGGTGCGCGCTCCCGGCGCCCCTCACGGACAGCAGCGGGCAGTGCGCGCCCCCGCCGCTCCGCACGCAGAGCCGTCCGCAGGTGAGGTGAGACGCGGCCCCACCGGAACCGCCCCCGGGCCGGGCCGCGGGTGCGGGCGGGGAAGTTGTTTTCTTTCTCCTTCAGGGCGGAGATCGAGGGTTTGGGGTTTTGAATTTAAGAATATTTGCAGCCAGGGCTCCGGCCCCCGCCCGGGTTTGTCCCGCCGGGCACTGACTGCGGGCGGGGGGTGACCCAGGGCAGCTCCGTGGGGTCTGCGGGATCCAGCCCGAGGGTTTGGAACCATGGAGTGGTTTGGGTGGGAAGGGACATTAAAGCTCATCCCATTCCCCACCCTGCCACGGGCAGGGACACCTTCCCCTATCCCCGGCTGCTCCAAGCCCCGTCCAGCCTGGCCTTGGGCACTGCCAGGGATCCAGGGGCAGCCACAGCTGCTCTGGGCACCCTGTGCCAGGGCCTCCCCACCCTCACAGGGAAGGATTTTTTTCCTGTGAGCTCCCTATCAGAGCAGATTTAGCCGTTCCTGTGGAAATTGCCACGCCGTTTCCAGTCCTTACATTCCTGAAGCGATGGGATGTGACTGTGAATGAGCTGCTGGTCCACAGGATGCCAAGGAAAACTCCCCGGTGCTGCTTGTGCCCGTGAAGAACTACAACTCCCCATGGCAGAAGCTGCTTTGCTTTAATTTCAGATGATTTTTAGCCTCCTATGAAGTTCGCGAGTTTGTTTATTGTTTATAAGTGTTTCCCTGTCAGCTGGTATTGAAATGATAAGCAGGTCTTAATGCTCAGAAGAAAGGATTTAGTGAAAGGTCTCAGCCCAGTGGCTTTAGTTCCTGGAATCCTTTACATCGTGCTGGGTAAGGCTGTTTAATCTGAAATCTAAGAGGGAGCAAATGATAGAGTAGTTTGCTAACGAGTATTGTAATGAAATCGCTTATAATTCAGTTTATTGCTGTTAATACTGTGGTAGGAATAAGCACTCTGTGCTGGGCTGTCACACCTGGGTTTGGTTTATGTCACTGCTGCTCTGACTTTGTTTTGCAGTGTGAGGCTCAGACAGCCTCAACTTGACCAAATTTCAAGTTGCTCTGTGTTCCTCACTCCACGTTTGATTCACCATTCACTGAAGAATTTGAATTTACTTTCCAAACTCTGCCAGTATTGCTCTCTCCTCGTTTGAGGTCTCCCCATTCTTTGGTCTGTCAGAAAAGCAGGTGTTGGGAGCAGTGTTTGTGGGTTGGGTGGTTTGATCCCTCAGGAATGTGAGATCAAAACCAGGACAAGGCTGGAATGTTGCTCTCAATCCACCAGAGCTTGGCTGGATGTGGGTGTCTGTCCTGGTGCTGTTTGGATGAGTCCAGATCTCCTCAGAGCCAGATGGTGCCTTTTGTTTTTACCATTTTGGTGCATTTTTGTTCCTTTTCTCTTCCCTCCTTGCATGAATCAGCAAGCACAAAAAATGAGGATTCCACCAGCTCCCTGTTTTCTCAAATTTCCATCCTTCCTGCCATGCTGGGCAGCAGAATTTAGATCCCCAGGTGTGTGCTTGGGTTTGGGATGCTTTGGCTGAAGGTCTGACTGGGGCAGTTGCTGTTCATTAACCCAGTTAATCCCCCCTCATTAGGCAAACATTCAAATGAGATCATTGCCAATTAAACATACTTTTTTTTAGTGTTGTGTCACAAATTATCACTTTTTCCAAAGCCAGATCTGGTGCAGTTACATGTTTTTCTCTCACTTGCACTACATCACACAGCAGTGTGATAACCTCAAGAGTTTTGCAGGGATGGATGGCAGAAGGTCCACTCCAATAATATCTTTTTTATTGTATAAAAAAATACTCTCCCTGATGTTTTTTTATTTAGTCTCTTGCTGCTTTGTTTTTTTTTTTTTTTGTCTTCCTTGATGTGTTTACTCCTCTCTGTAGATACTCTTATGTATGGGAAAGCCGTAGGAGAAGGAGATTTCTGTATATCAGGAGATTTTAGATTTTGCTTGGCTTGGAGAGGCTTTGGAGAGATGATTTAACTTTGTCCATGTGCTCCCATTGATGAAATAAAGTTTTTTTTTCAGATACCAGCGGACTGCTCTGATTACTCAGGAAATTTGTTTTAATTATTAAATAAGAAATTGTTGCTCACTGTAAAGTGTGTCATGGAGAAAAGCTTCTAGAACAATGCTGTCATTTTTGATTCGTGTCAGAGTAAAGGGAGGACAAATTCCAGTTTCTTGATGGGGTGACTTTATCTTCCTTTTCATGGAGCAGCAGAGTCCTCCCTCCATCCACAGCAGGGGGATGTGGTGCTACTGATTTGTGGGAGACAGAACAAATTTCATGTTGATTCCTGTTCTTTTTTGTGAAATTATTTGCCTTTAAGAGTCGGAGCAGGAAGATGTGGTATCCTCACAGTTTGGTTTTGGGTTTTTTTTGGCTGGCAGGGCCCCGTTGGAAGCTGGCACCTGAGCAGGAGCTGCTGGGGGGAAAGGATGCTCAGGGATTCCATGAAGTCCTGGAGCGACAGCCAGTCAGACCTGTACAGCAGCGACCAGGAGGAGGAGGAGCAGATGATTTTCGGAGAAAATGAAGATGATTTGGAAGAGATGATGGATTTAAGTGACTTGCCTACCTCACTCTTTGCTTGCAGTGTTCACGAGGCTGTGTTTGAGGTACAGGAGGAGAAGGTAAGAGGGGAAAAGTTTGAGGTGTTCTCAGTGTGGATGCAGCTATTGAACATTTTTGTCTGGATTCTCAGTGTATTAATGCACATTGAGGGAAAAACCCAACCCAGAATATTTTCCTGGTAAGCTCAGAGCAGTTACCAAAAGGCAGATAATACCACACTTCTCTGGCCTTAGAAACTTAATAGATAATAATGCTGCTCCCATGGAAAGCTCTTCTGATTATTATTTTTTTTCTCTTTATCCAAACATCATGATACAACATCCAAGGGCATATTTAAATAAAATCTGATTTTAAAAAATTATTAGTTAAATTATTAAATTGATAAAAATGAAAAATAATGCCAATGCAAATGTTTTATTTCAAGGCAAGGATCCTGTTTAAAGAGGAGATAAATTTGCAGGATGTGTGTTCTGACTTGAACACCCTGAAAGTGGCTTATGAAGACCTTGTAATACAGTAAATTTTCTCTGGCCTGCTAGCATTTTATCCAGTCAAATCTTAATTCCTTTTGCTTCCAAGAGCATCAGGAATAATGAGTTCCATTACATGAAAGAATTCCCACACCGTCCTTGCATGCCAGGTGTGTTGAGGGAGATGTGGCAGCTTTTTGGCTTTAACTCATTAAAGAATTTGGCCTTTCACATTGCAGCTGAAAGTGTTTTATCCAGTTTAGTTCAAACAGCAGAAGGTGAGAGGTCCAGACAGGGTAAAAGTACATCTTGTTTCGCTCTCAGATATTCCCCTTTGTGGGGGGAATGGCAAGACTGGAACATCCTCACCCTGCTCAGCTGCGGAGCTGAGCCACTCAATTGCAATTCTGTGTTGGTGAGGTACAAAATTGGCCTTTGGGCCGATTCCTTCCTGGCTTTTGGGCAGCAGGAAGAGGTTTTGTGATTCAATAAGGACCCTGATGTTGTGTGGGTTGGAGAGAATGGTGCAAGAAAACGGTATTTTTGTTAAAGCAAACATGGGCATCATCTGAAGAGTTTCTTCAGTGCTGTCTAAACTGAACCTGTCATTGTTTTTATAAAGAGGGAAGGCATCACCAGGATTTTTGGGAGAGATCAGAGTCTGTTGGAGTCAGCCAAATTAACTGTGGTCACTGGAAAGAGTTTTTAATAGAGGATTCCTGTTCTGCCTATTTGCTTATCTAGATCTCTAAATAACAAAGTATTATCAGAACTTAGTAAATAAAACTGCAAAGAGATTTCTTGCAGACTTCTCATCCAGTGATTTAAATCTGACTTTTTACAGTGGATGAAAATCTACACCAGGAGATTTCCTACTGCATTTACACGTGGGAAAAAAAAATCTGTAAATGAGGTTTCTTGTGGATCAGAGAGCTGGTAAATTAATTGAATTTCATAATTGAAAATTATTAATTGGATTTCATAACCATGAAATCGATTTTCATGACAATGCAGTTACCAGTCTTTAAAGAACTTGAGGATAAGATTCCATGTTCAATAAATCATGGAATTTTTTTCAATTGTTTTATTTTTGTGAGTGCTTACTTCTGAAGAGACAAAAATCTTGTATGAATAATCTTACTCATGCTTAGAATTTTGACATTTTCCTTACATAATCAATACCTTGGTTTATCTAATACAAAAATTACCTGATTCACAGAGTATTTTTGGAGATCCTTGATGAAAATCGTGTGCAAGTACCGGTACTTTTGGAGACCTGCACCTCTGAGCAGCTCTCACTAGGTGGCACTTTGTGTATTCTGAGTTTTTTGGGCTCATTCACATCCGTTTTCTCTTGGAATTCAGATTTAACCAGTGAGACAAAGCTGTGCTGCCCTGAGTGTGGATTTACAAGGAGGGAGGGAGGTGTGGAATGTGCAGGTTGAGGTGACTCAGGAAATGGATGGGATTTGGGAGAGGAGAGTGAAAGGAAAATGTCTTTTCACCGAGTGAGAATGTTTGTGCTTCTCTCCAGGAAAGGTTTGAAGCACTTTTCACAGTCTACGATGAGCAGGTGACGTTCCAGCTGTTCAAAAGCTTCAGGAGGGTGAGGATAAACTTCAGCAACCCCGAGGCAGCAGCACGAGCACGGATAGAGCTGCACGAGACGGAGTTCAGCGGGAAGAAGCTGAAGCTTTACTTTGCACAGGTACAGTGGAACACAGAGGTCTTGTACCTCTGTCCCTGTTTTCTTTATTCCTCATTTGCCCGTGAGCTTCATTTGGGATAAGTGTCTGAAATCACCTCCAGCCTCGTTGTTCTACACTGAGCTGTGTCAAAATTCCTGGGCACAGTTTTGCTTTCCAGCTTGAGCTGAGATTGGTTGGGACGGTCTCTGTGCAGTGACCAGAGCACCTTCCCCCAGACACACCGAGGGGCTGGAACAAAGTAAGTGGGTCCCAAATTCTCTTTGTAAGAGGGGCTTTGTTCCTGTTGGGTTGGCCCAGGTCCCGCAGCAGCCCCTGCACAGGCCGAGTTCTGAGCAGCAGCAGTTCCCTGAGGTGTTGTACCAAGAGCTGAACTCGGTTTGTTTTTACAGCTAGGCTGAATTGAGTGCAGAGAATGGATGTGCATTAGTGGGGAAAGAAACTAAATATATTTGTCATCTCTGTCTCCTGGCTTTGCCTGCAGGTGCAGGTGTCCAGTGAAATAGGGGACAAGTCCTACCTCCTTCCTCCACAACCTGTGAAACAGTTCCTGATTTCCCCCCCTGCCTCTCCCCCAGTGGGGTGGAAACAGAGTGAAGATGCAACTCCTCTGATCAATTATGACCTGCTCTGTGCTGTCTCCAAGCTGGGGCCAGGTAGGGACATTTACCTGCTTTTTTGTGATGTTTCTTACTTGAATGAAATGATCCATCCATCACCTCTTTTCCTTAATTAGCTCACTGATTGAAACTGCAACACAGGACTGGACTGTGAGGGAGGCTCTACCACACCCATATATTGAATTTTGTCAGAGCCTCAGGATTAAGGAACAAACAATCAGAGAAATGAGAAGTTCAGTCTCTTGCGGATGAGCAGCTCCAGCTATTAAGGATGTCTGTATGCCAATACGGACGTTTTGGGTTTAATCATCAACTTCTTTCTAAGCCTTCCTGGGAAATGTGGTGTTTGCTTTCTGTGAAAAGCAGGAAATGGGGAGGCTTGATGTGCTCAAATGCTTTTGCAGCTTTTAATTTACAAATGTCTCAGAAACACACAGCACAAATGATGTCACTTAGAAATGTGTTTGCTGCTTGTGTTCTGATGTCTTCCTGGGAGCTTTTTACATCCCTCCCTTCCTCTAAGTGTCAATTAAAAGACTGATTGTATTCTAAGTGTGCTGTAACTGCCACAGGGACTGTTTCAAGGCATTGCAGAGGTTTGGTGAAGAGTGGAGGTCGAGCACATTAAAGATGGGATGGGAATTAATGATTATTTGGTTGCGTTGTTGAAGTTATTAAGGGGTTTTTGAGAGAAATGCTTTTCCTTGGGGGTGTTTTTAACCTGACTCTTGCTGGCTGCTCTCAGGGGAGAAGTACGAGCTGCACGCAGGGACAGACTCCACCCCCAGCGTGGTTGTGCATGTGTGTGAGAGCGAGACGGAGGAGGAGGAGGAGATCAAGAACCCCAAACAGAAGATCCTGCAGACGAGGCGCCCAGACCCGCCCCCCACCATCCTGAGTGACTCCAAAGCCTTCGAGTGTGCCCTGGAGGTGGGGGGCACAATGCCCTGTTAGAGCTGAGCTGCTCCAGGTGGTACCAACACCAGGCACCCGACGAGTCCATGTGTTGCTGTCTGTGCTGCTGCTATAGGTCACAACAGATCTGACTTGTTGTCTCTCATGTTCAAGATTTTGGATGCCAATGCTCTGAAAAGCACTTTAATTTTAGGGACTAGTCCCCCCTGAGTGTAGCAAATCCACCTGACTTGAAATAGTGACAATTAGGGAGTCTGGCTGTGTTTTGGTTTTTTAAGATGTCGCCCTTTCCTCTCTGTTGTACGGTGTGATGTTCCAAGTGCTGAAATAATCTCTTCCTGTCACAAGTGGGTTCCAGCAAGTTCCTTGTACAGCAGTTAAAAGCTGATCTGTCCAACAGCTTCCAGTTTATCTAGTGTTAAACACAAGTGAAATGCACTCTTTATGCTCGAATTCCTTGCCAGCTGAGGTGAAGGTTAACCTTTGCTTTTCTCAGAAATGCCAAGTGTGTGTTCGTAGTTTGACATGAGGCACAAATACATGGAGAAGCTGAATTCAGGGGGTTTGGTGACTACAGGGAGGAGAACACCAGAGGAAGAAGCTCAGAGTCTGTCACCAACACTGCTGCTCTGGTGTCTGTGGCGGTGCACTAATTAGGAGTTAATTACAGTAGTAGAGTGAAATATGGATCCAGCTGTTGAGTGTGTTGTGTCTGATCCTCTCTGACAATCTGGAGATGTTTATTCCTCTGGCCTCCACATCTGAATAAATCCAGTGACTGTTAGGTCCTGGCAGGAGCTAAAACATCCAAGGGTCAATTGTTAACTTCTCCAGTCTGTTTTGTATTTTCAAAGACAATCAGTTGCCTGGCTTAGCCAGTTTTTATGCAGTTTCAGCCCTTGTTTGCTGTTTTTCATGAAGACTTTTTCTGTGCAGCCTCCTGTGTGTCTCACAGAGCATCTGCTGCTTCTGAGGCCAGGATGCATCTCTTAGAATACAGATCTTTGGTTTTGTGATCTTGTGTTAAGTGTTCTAGTAGGAGGAAAATATGCCTTGGTATAACACCACCTGCTCCTGTGCTTTTATGCTATTTTATAGCCGAACTTTTTTAGTCTAGACAGATTCTTCTTTTTTTCTATTTAAAAAGATAAAATGATTTGTGAACAAACCAGGCTGCTGATGTTCCTGTGTAGAAATCATTCCAAAATTCAGATTTTTCAGGTTCATTTCAGTGTGTTTCAGTTGTACATGACATGCTTCTTGAACTTCCAGAAGTGTTTTCACTCAACTGACAGCCGAGGGAAAAGGAATGGGCAGGGATTCTCATGGATGTGGAGGTTTCCAACTCCGTGTTGTGCCAGCTCAGGATCCCTCCTGCCACCAGCTTCAAAGTGGGATCCTGCAGGCAGGTCCTTGCTCCAGAGGCAGGAATAGGAACAGGACAGAGTAAAAAGGTAGGGAAACGGGGTTTGTCCATCTTGCCTCCACAGGTGTGAAATTTATGTATCTCTTCAGGTATTGAAATCACTCCAAGTCCAGCTTCACTGTCTCACTGTTCCATGGAATTAAAACAAAGGTAAAAAACCCAGCAAAAACCTGTGTTATCCAGCAGGCTTGTGGATTTTTGAAATTCCAGAAGTCCAGTTTGGATTCTCTGTGCTGTTTCCTATTTTTAAAATTATTTCATTTCTACCCCAGTGTAGAAGTTCCTATAAGTAGGAGTAAGTGGAAAACCTTCAGAAACAGTTTTATAAGGAGAATCAAGTGTGATGTTGTTGATGTATAAACGTGTAAAATGTGGAACAACATTCCAGCACTTTCCATTGTGTAAAGACACTTCAAATAAAACAATGCAGTGCCATTCACACTTGGGATTTTAACTGTGTTCCATGCTGGAGCAAGGTGGGTATGGGAGATTTGGAATGGTGGTGTCGGCTGGAATGCTCCTGCTGGCAGAGGGGACAGGAGACTCCGTGTGCCTTGGAGCTGGGGGGTGGCAGGGACCCACAGGAGGGATTTGGGAGCTTGGGTCCTTCTCTGGGTGGGAAGGAGGAGCCAAACAGAGGCTTCAAAGCTTTAATGAAGCCATTGATCAGTATCAGAAGTGATTCTGCTCCACTCCAGGGTGACAAAAACTCTATTCCGGGAGTTTTGGACAATGAAGCTCAAGTTTGCTTCATTCCCTCCATGCCATGGTTCAGTAACCCCCATCAGAACCTGTTTCTCCTAATCACTGACCTGCTGTTAAGGGCTATTTTTAGCAGCAAGCTTGCACAGAGGCACCAACTCAGCCTTTTCTGAGCTTGCACTTTGTATAAATAAATACCCCAAATTCCTTTAAAATGTTCTCCTTGAGAAGCAGCTGAAACTTGTGGTGTTTCTTTGTGTTCTGGAGCTATGGGAGTACTTTGGGTTTGTTTTATAACAGCTGAGAACCTGTGATTGCAGCTCATCGTTCTGAGTTGCGTCCCCTGGAAAGACCCTGTGCATAAAATTCCAATTGCTTCATTTATTCCCTGAAAGGTTTAATTTCCAGTTTTGTCTGCGTTTGGATTAGGGGTATTTTTTAGCCCAGAACAGAAGGTTGGTTTGTGAATCTTACCGGGTTTTGTTTATTTGCTCCACTCTCAGTGTAAAACTTGCCAGGAGAGATTCCTGGTGTGGAAAGAGACCCCAGCCAAGCCTCATCCCCTTGGAGAAAACACAGAGCAAGATAAAAGCCTTCTTCTCCTGTAGGTATTGACCCTGAGACGAGAGTGAGTGTGACACAGGGCTGTCCCTGCCATCACTCACAGCTCAGGGAGCTTTCACAGGGTCTGAATCTCCAGAACACAAGAGCAGGGCCTAGTAAGTGGAAAACACAGTATTTTAGGTGTTACCTAACGTGTTCAAATCCTGCTCTGAACAAGGTCTCTGCACTGTAACACATTGGCATGTTCAGGCTTGTAGAGGGAATGTTTGATTCCCCTGGTGAAGGGAACATATTCCAACCACCAGCAGTACCGGGGTGAGGCAGTGGGAAAGGCATTCTGGCAGTCTGGTTTGCTCTTACATAAAACATAAAAATAACCAATTCCGTGTCCTCTGTGGCTCTGTGTCGGGATCACAGGCACAGGAGCAGGGATTGGGAGAGCAGCCAGGCTGAGCTGTGCCCTCCTGCTGGGCCTGGTCACCTCAGCTCCTTTCATCCCTCCCAGGGATGTCTGGTAATGATTTCTGAGGCTGTGGGTGTGTGGAGATCACCGAGGGCCTGATTTCACAATACAGTTCCAAACTCAATAATAATGAATTTCTAGTCTTGCTATCTGCTGTGATATCTGTTCTCTCTTTGTTCTCACTGAGACACTCCAGGCTCTGCTCTGCCCTGCCAGGTGCAGCAACTGCAGATTAACCAGCAGAGCTGTGAGCTGAGCTGGTGTTCCAGAAGGAGTCAAAACCTGCTCCATGGTAAATTCAGTGAGACTTCACACCTTGTAAGGTTGTGGCACTTCCGAGGGGTTGGTCAGGCTGTAGTGAGCCTGGAGTTAATTCAGAGTTATGTTTTGTCCTTTGATGTTCACTGACTTCATCAGGGTTGTTCTGGAGCATCCTAGAGCCTCCTTTGGGCCTCCTTTAATGGGATAAGCTCAGGGTTGGTGACTGTAACTGATGTTGGCAGCACAGCTTTACAGTAACAGTGTATAAACATTTATCTATACATTACACAAATGCATTTATACATTTAACAGTGTATAAACCTGGTGTGTGGCTCTAGCTCATAGTAAAGGGCTACAAATTTAGGACCTGGTGAGGGACAAACCCTTGGGAAAGTCCCACCCTCCCTCTCTACTGTCACAGAGGCTTTGAGAACTCACATTTGATTTTACTTGGGCTGCCCAATGCTCACAGGGGCTGGTGCCTCCCTTTCTGTACTACTTAAATTGAGTTATTAATTATTTTTATTAACTTACATTCATACCTCTTCCAAGTTATGGCTGCTCACTGTTGAAAGAAGCCCCTTCTGTTCTCCAGAGATACAGCCCAGGGAAGGTTTGTGGCTGGAAAACCACTCCTGTTCCCAGGAGAGCCTCATGTTCTTGCTTGTTTATGCAGGATGGGGCAGTCATGGTAAGGAAACCAATCAAGTGAAATTTATTCCCTTGAAAAGATGATTGGTGAGTAACCCCTGCTGGGATTTCAGTCTGGGGTTTTAAGGAGCTGCACAGGGCTTCAGTGGGATTGAGCTGGAAGTGACTAACGTGGGTCTTTGTAGCTGAACAAAAAATTTGCTAAATAATTGGATCTGGAAACTGGTTTCTGGTGAAAAGGCCTCTGTGCTTGTGTTCTGTGGTTCAGTGTAGAAAGCAGTCCATGGTGGACACCAAACTGAAGCATGACCTGTGTTAGGGGCACAAATGTTCCTGGAGGAGGAAAGTGAGAGCTGCAAGGTAAGGAAGCACCTCATTTGTCATCCAAACTGTACTCTGGTCTTCCCAAGAAATCCACTGCAAATGTTTATGGACCATCAGGATCCCCCTGTTGCTGCCTTGCACATGGAGGCAGGATTCTGTACGGAGCAGGTTTCATCCATGTTTCAGGTTGTTTTACAAGGTAGGTGGGTGATGTGGCTCTGGCTGCAGCTAGGGCAGCTGCAATGGAGGATGGGGGGAAACATCTCCTGCGCAGCAGCTCAGCAACCCTAAACCACAAATGGAGCCTGGATTGAGGGCTGTGGCTTGTTCCTGTGGTTTTCTGGGAGGTCTAGGCAGGGGACAGATGGCTTTTATAAGCATGATTTCCACAGGAAAAGTCCGGACAGGGACTGTGGTCACAGTTCTCCCCACTCATTGGTGGGAAACGCAGGATAAAGCCAGCAAGGTACTGGTTAAAGGTGACGATTCCTTTCCAGTTTGACCCTTTTGATTCCGCGGACAGAGTGGACAAAACCACTCGTTCTGTCTTTGGGCTGGATGTGCTTGGGATCCTTCTCCCAAAGTGCCTGGGAGCCCTTTGGGCATCGAAGAGCCGCAGAAACCGGGCTGTTCCCAAAGCTTGGGAGCTCTCGCTGTGAGACTGGGGGGATCCAATCCCAGATTCCTCCATCCCCCTCAGCCGCTGCCCGGCGGGCCCGGGGGCACCCGCAGCCCCGCACGGGCCTGGGGAGGCGGCGCCGGGGGCCGGGCCGGGCTGGGCGGCCCCNGCCCCGGCGGCCGGAGGGAGCCGGGAGCCGCCGCGGCAGCGCCGGAGCCCCGAGCCCGCAGCATCCTCCGTGAGTATCGCCGGCGGCAGCGCCGGCTGAGGGTCGGGTATAGGAACCGCTCTTGAACGGGGATAATTGTAACCTCTCTGCTTTAAAGCTCTGTTACTTTCTGCCCTAAAGCTGTGTTCCTTTCTGCCGCCGGTGCAAGCGGTGGTTGCAGCGCGGTTACTCCGGGTTTGTGTGCGAGGCACCGTGGATGTACCACGGGAAACGCGAGTTTTTATCGGTACCTCTAAACCAGAAAGAAACAGAGAGCAGATGTCCTCGCACGTTCCTCTGTTCCACTGGTGCTTGAGCAGTTATTCCATTAACTGGGAGCCTTTAAGGGACGGGACTGGGACTGGTCTGGCGCGTTGTTTCCTCCCCGGACAGAGAGAAGCCTGCGCGGCTGTTGAAAGCTCACTCCCTCGCTGGCGGTGTCCTTTCATCACTGGGGACGCTGAATCTCTTGTCCTGGCTTATTCAACCCCAGCACTATAAATACGGGTTTGTTGGTGGTTATTTGTTTGTGGTTTGGGGTTTTTTTTGTTGTTGTATACTTTTTTTCTCAAATCTGCTGAGCAGTGTGCTGGAAAGAGCTGGCAGAGTAATATTTAACAGGAAAAGAACTCGAAAGCTCAGAGCATTGTGTTACAGTTCACTGAGCGTCTCCAGCACAGAACAAAACTACACTGTTTGCATTATTTGGGAACACGCTGAAGCTGCTGACAGGTTTGAATGGTGATTTCTGGTTTTTCCTGGTAATTAATGTATTTAATGCCCCAGGAAGTCCTTGCTCAAGGAAGCTTAGCTTTTTGTAAACAGCTTTCACCGATGGGATGCATTGTGCTGGGTGGGCAGGAGGCGGTGATTCAGTGATTACAGACCAGGAGACAAAGGCAGAGCCCTCAGGGCATGACAGAGTTATTGTCCCTCCGTGGGTGCCGGGCTGGGGCACTGAGGGTTTGCCAAGGGCCCGAGTGGTTCTGATGGAGAACAGGCTGCAAGTGTGAGGTACCAGCTGCCTCTGTGGGTGTCTGCAGGGCTCTCTGCACAGGGGAAGGTGCCTCATTGATTCAACAAGTTGGCATAAGCAAGAAATCCTGGGACTGCCTTCGTGCTGCTGTGTGCAAAGTGAGAGGAGCTGCATCTCCGTGTTGATTCTTTGTATTGTACACAGAAGTCTTTATACATAGAATCACAGAACAGTTTGGGTTTGAAAGGACCTTAAAGCCCATCTCATCCCACCCCCTGCCATGGACAGGGACACCTTCCACTGTCCCAGGCTGCTCCAAGCCCCATCCACCCTGGCCTTGGACACTTCCAGGGATCCAGGGGCAGCCACAGCTTCTCTGGGCACCCTGTGCCAGGGCCTGCCCACCCTCGCATAAAGGATTCTCTCTCTCTTTTTTTCATACAGAAAAACCTGAAGGATATGAAACTCGCACAGGTTCTTACAGTAGGATTGGGATTTGCATTTTCCTGGTAGATGAATAGTTTCAATTGCAGCAGATCCAGCCCAGGATCTGGGAGCACAGTGTTCCACAGGCTGCGCGGCCGGCCCAGGACACCATCCCAAAGCTCCCAAAAGCAAAGCTGGCAGCAGACTTGGCTGCCTTGTTGGCAGGAATTCATGGAGGTTTCCTGTCCAGCCCTGCTCCTATCTGCTCACTGCTACTGCAAGCGTGACTTTTATTAGTCACACTCAATTCTTCTTCTCACTTCACAGTGAATCAGTCAGGATTTAACGCACAAAGGAGCTGCTGAACCCCTGAGTGATCTCACATCAGCAGCTCTTGTGCTCTCGGAGTAAATCCATCAATCCTGAACACCCTGTGGGGTGCTGGTGTCTGCCAGAGCAGCCCCTGCCCCGCGGGGGACATCCCACGCCCTGGGTTCTCATGCCCTGGTGCCAGGCAGGGCCCGGGATGGCTGAAGGGTGCCTGTGTCAGGAGGGGCTTGGTCAGGGCTAGCACATGAGCCCTGACCTGGCCCATTGTTGGGCATGTGGGAGAGGAGAAGAATGTGGTGGGGATGACTGTGCTGCTCTGTTGAGAGGCACAGAAACCAGAAAATGCAGCCAAAACCTATAGCCCTCGCTAGGCCTCGTGCAGAGAGGGATGATCTGAGGCAGGAATGGAGATCACAGAGGAGGGAAGTGAGAAAAAAGCTGCAGGGATGTCTGAGTCATCCCCTTTGCCACTGACACACAGAACTTTGTGTTTTCACAACCACCTCCACGGAGCAACAAAGTCATGAACAGATTGCACAGGCCTTGGAGCGTCAGCTGCTCAGGGTGGGGGTCCCTGTGCCCAGCCAGGGGTTGATGGTGCAGCTGCTCCAAGTGGGAAGGGGCACAGGGAAGGGGCTCTGCCTTGATCAGAGCCTCCCACCTGGATGGAGCAGCCCCTGGAGCAAACACACCCCTGGACCGATCCCATGGAACACCAGCACTCGAACACCCAGCCGTGGCCTTGCTGAGAAGGTGCTTTTGGGTGGGATTTGGCTGTGCTCAGGCTGAGGAGGGGGAAGGAGCCCATGGATGGGGCTGCCCACCATCATCTGTTCCCAATCCAAAGCAGGAACCCAAATTTTTCTGCAGGAACCCGAATTCCTCGGAAAGGCGAAGTCTCCTATTTATATCAGTCTGTAATGGAAGCATCAATAGGCTTAACCCTGATGATTCTGTCTTTAGGAAGGAAAATGAGCTCCCCTCGGGTTCTCATGCTGGGGTTTGTGCTGATCCACGTGGAGAGCAGGAAAAACAGCTGGGAGCGCGAGCTCCAAATTCGGTCCTAACCCCCTCTCTCCTGCTTTGGAGCATTTATGGGCTGTGCCTGGAGTGAAGCAGAGGATGGCAAACCCAGGTGAGAGAGGATTTCTACAGCACTGCAATCTCCTGACTGCTCCAGCCCTTTGGTAAATGGCAGATCCTGGGAGGTGCAGAGCCTGGAAATCACTTCTGCAAAGACATTGCTGAGTTTGCAGTGGGATTTTTTAAACTCCTCTAACAATCTGAAAAGCTGTAGGGAGTTTCCCAGAGCAGTGACAGGGCCTTTTCTGGATCATTACGTGCTCAAAACAGGGTCGGCTTTCCGCTGCGGGAACAGAAGCAGAACGTTCTCACGGACAAGCTGCTTTTCTGGGGTTCACTTGTCCAGATCCATCGAATTTGTCACCAACACAGACTTTTCTGGGGCTTCTTGGAACAGCAGAGATCAACTGCTGGCTGTGTGATTTGAGGGGAGTGTGGCACACCACCACTGACCCCTGCCAGACTGGGCTCAGCTCAGGTTCATTTTCTTGCTTTTGTTTTCCCTTTGAGTGCACACCTTGATGGCTTCTAAAATCTGTCACCTTGAGTCTCATTGACCATCCCCCACGAGCCACTCCTGCCTCGGGATCTGTACAGGTGCTTGAGGCGTTTTGCTTCTTTCTGAATCAGTTCTTCTTCTGGGTAATATTTAACTGCTGATTACCCAGCCCTCCCTCCCAGGAACACGCCGCGACGTCACCAGTGAGCAGTGGGTAAAGCCACCTCATTCCAAGCAACAAATCTGGATTGTGTCGTGGTTTTGGGATCCTGTGTCGTGGTGTTGGGCTCCTGTGAGTGCATTTGGATCTGGATTTTCTTTCCCTGTCGCTGTGGTGATTCTTGGAGCCCACCAGCTGCAGTTTTCCTTCCCAAATCCCAGGTCAATTGTGCTGCCAGGCACTGGTGGGAGCTGCTGCTCAGAGATACAGTCCTGTGAAACTCTCTGTGCATGGAATGGTCTTCCAGCTCCTGCTGAGTCCAGACAAGCTGGGAATTCCCGGAAGTGTCCAAGGCCAGGTCTTGGACAGCACTTCAGGAACTCAAAAATCCATGGGCTCAGTCTGTGTCATCTTCCTGTTGGAAAGAAATCTTTTCTCCGAAAAAGAAAAAAAAACCCCAAAAAACCAAAGCAGTTGCACCTTTCCCTCTTTGTTATAACAAGGTGGGTCCTGTGGGAGTTTTGATTTGCCAGCTCTTGGTTACACCACTTGCAGTTAGGTAATTCAGTGTCTGTGTGTACAGCCACAAGTTAAAAATGTAGAAGAAGAGCTTTCTAATAATCATCAAAAAAAGCTGCCAACAAAAGAAAACCTCTAGCATTCCTTCCAGGAATAAGCTGCAAAATTATTCCCAGCTCTCTCCTGATACTCGATATATCATCTGTGTGTTGCATACAAAGGGGAATTTCGTTTTAAAGTCTGTTTGAGCAGTGCAAGCTCTGAGCTGCCAAGCTCCAGCAGTGTGGTGCTGTTTGGGGGGAATTTGTCCATTTAAGTTCAAATCCTGATTCTGTTGGATATTTCACATTGGTCTAAGTAAGTCTCCTGATCCCAGTGTGCCTTAGATCCTGGCCTGGAACCAGTGGGAAAATACCTCTGGCTTGTTTTGCTTCCATATCCTGCATGGGCAGCCCTACCCTGGAGGGTCTGGAGTGGTTTTAGGATCTGAACGTGGTGGAGTTCCTGTTGTTCCCATGAATAACTGTATTCACAGAGGGGGAGGAGAAATGTGTGTGGCCCAGAATTTTAATGCAAAAAAAAAAGCTAGAATTGGGAAATGTGCAGTTCCCAGTCTGGTTTAGACACTGCTCCTGGGCGAGTCAGTGACAAAAGTCCACCAAGTTCCTATTTCCAGGCACAGCTTTAGAAATGAGGTGTTCCTTTCTGGGGTCCTCTTGTCACTTCTTGTCACCTGTGGGAGCTGAGGGGTTTTGGCCCCTCTCATGATCTGAGCCAGGCAGGTAGAATCACTGAGGGGTTTTTAATTGGTGCTGCTACTGCACAGAGCTGCCTGCAGTTTGTGCCACTGTCTCTGTCTTGGCAGGGCAATGAACTGCTTTTAATGCGGGTTTTAACAGCAGCTAAACCTGGGCAGCTCGTGCCAGAACCTGAGAAAATGCTTATGTAAAGGTGCTGCCCTGACACAGGGACACTCAGGCTCACACGGGGAGGGTTGTTCGCCTCAGGCCACTTTGAACTTGGGCTTCTCTTTCCTCCTTCCCCCCTCTTTGGAGCCTCTCAAGGTAAATCCAGGCACGTTCAGGTCTCACTGAAGGACATTGTGCTTTTATTACTCTCTGAAATCACAGCTTGCCTCGATCCCTGGCGGTGTTCCCGGGGATGCTGGGAAGGTGAGGGCAGTAACAACCCAGCTCTGTGCAAACCCCACCTTTTCCTAGGTGAAAGCCCTCAATCTGGGTGTCCTCCTAACCAACATCTGCCTTCCCTGGCAGGGAGCTGCTCTCCAAGTCCAGCTCTCCTGGAAAAACCCTCAAACAAACCCCTCTGTTCCCTGTGGCCCCTCTGCTGGAATTGCCAGGTGCTGCTGACAGGTGAGCTCTGATCCCCATCTCCTCACAAACAAACCCAGCCCAGCCCAGCAGGGCCCCTCAGCTGCAGTCCAGCAGGACAGGGGCAGCAGGAAGGGTTTCTAAAAGGGGGCATTGCTCCCACTTGCCAGAACAACCTATCCCCTGTATCTGCCAAGGTGTTTGAAATGGAAACGTGCCCAAAGCTGAACTTCATGGAAACATTTCCAGCTCCACAACGCGGGGATGCAAAAATAACCGGCAGTGTGGAGAGCGAGGGTGAATGAGAGGCTCTGAGAGCCCAGGCAGGTGTGTGTGCACAGGGGGAAGTGCAGCCCTGTGTCATGGACAAAGAATGTCCTGTGATTACTGTATCAAAGTCCACTTCTTCTCCCCTGCTGAATGCCTTTTAACCAGCACTCTTGATTTTCCAAACGTTTTTCTAACCAGAGAAGGGTCCAGGCTGAAAATCAGTAGGTTCCCATGGATTTTCCTGGGCCTTGCTGGGTCTTTCTTGCAGCAGAGGCTTGGTCAGGTGTAACCTGCTGATACGTGGGGCAGGAATGGAGCTGGGACTCCAGGTAAGAGCAGGACTGGCACCTTCCACTCTGGCTGGAGACACAGACCTTGGACCTCCTGACTTGCTACACAAAGCAGAAAAACCCTGGCCTGATGCAGTTCTCAAATTGCACCTCAGCTTGGTGCACCCGGTTGGGTAAATTAATCCTTTCTGTAAACAGGCGGCTTCACTACAACAATAAGAATTCTTTGGGTCTGGGTGACTCATGCACAAACAGCTCCCCATTCCCAAGGTGGTTTGACCCAGAAGGGAGGTAGGAAGGATGAATATTTCATGGCTTAATATTAAAATATTCAGCCTTATTTATCTGGGATTTTTATTTTGGTAGCCAGAGGAGGAGAAAAAGGCTTCTGTAGGTCTGGTGTTTGCACTGTCCTAATCAGGAGCCACGAGGTGACAGCTGGATGTGGCATTTTTTGAGTTATGCCCACAGTCAGAGCACTTGCTCAGCTTTTCCCAGCATGAAGAGTCTCTTGAGCTTCTGCTGTCACTGGTACAACCCCCGTGCACACGGGAGGAGGGGTGGGGAGACAGGAACAGCTGTCCCTGAGCTCTGGTGCCTCCCAGGTTCCTCTGAGGTGTGTGTGAACCCTGTGCTGGACAATAGGGCTGGGCAGAGCTCAAACACGAAATATTTCAGCTGATGCTCATGTTGCTGAATTAACTTGGCCTTGGCTAAACACAGGAATCATTCACTCACAGGAGAATGACCTGGGTACAGGCTTGGGGCAGAGTTATTTTGGTTTTTAGATTAAAAGAAGAAAACCAAACTTTTAACTTGAGGGGATTGAAGTATTTGAAGAGTGGCCCTTGCAGTTCTGATCCTGCATCCCAGTCAGACACCAACCACTTCCCTTCCTGCTGCTTCCTCATCCCTCTCATTCCTCACTGACCTGCTCTGCAGGTTTCTAATTGGTGTTAATTTTTATTACCAACTGATTTCCACTGAATTATTTCTGGCTATTGTTTATCTTGTGCTGTGTAAAATTAAAGTTACCATGCCGCACAATATCCCAGTGGAGCACAAGAGCAGCGTCTGAAGTGGGAAACTCAGCTCCATATCAAGTGCTGAAGGATAATTTACTTTTCAGTGGGCAGTTGGAGTGTCTCAGCTCTTCGGGGCTGGGAGCTGAGCTGGTTCCAGAGGGCTCTTTGAAGTGGTGCTCACACCCCTCTCGGGCTGAAGGAGCCCTTTAATGGCTCGGGTTTCCAGGGACACTTGGAAAACCCTTATAAAATCAGCAAACATCCAGGCTGCTCTTTGCAGATCCACAGTTTTACCTACCAAAACACAGGCATGTTTTCAGCTGTGCCCTTGGAAGTTCATCCACTTCCAATAGCAGACCTGAGCTGACACTGGGCTGAACTCACAACCTCCCGTCACAGCCACGTTGCAATATCCCTGTCAGGGGCTGGTGTTTGTCCTGAAACTTTTGGAGCTCCAAGTTAAGGGGTTAAATGGTTTTTCTTCTCCATGTTAGATGAATGAAGCTCCTTTAAATTCTATTTTATAATGGAGTTTTAAAACCTTTATGTGATGAGTTTTTCCCTTCCCTCAAGACGCATTGCTGAGTTCTGGGTGCAGAATCCTTCACACTCGTTTGCTCAGTGGTCTGAATCTCAACTTGAGGTGATAATCTAAAATCCCAAAGCACTTAAAATACGTATTTATCCAAAATTTGTGTCACAGCAACAATGCATTACTGTGTTTATATCTTATTTTATCCTATTAACACTGACCAGGGGATATTTTGAGGCAGATTGCTCAAGACGGTACCAAAATTTCCATTGTACCCATTTCCATTCCTTCAGCAGGGCCAGGTTTCCACCACAATGAAAATATGAAGAACCCCAGCTGAGTGAGCCTTTAGCAGGCAGTTGCCTAATTATCACTGTGAAATTTGGGTTAATATTTTATGAATTCACTCCTCTTTTTCCCCTCTGCAGCCGGCTCAAGATGACGACGGCCACGCCACTGACCAATAACACTCAGCTCTCAGTCAATGTGACCACCAAGTCTCAAGAACAAAGCCTCTATCAAAGTAAGGAAAGGAGTGGGGTGGTGGCTTTTTTTTTGGTTTTTTTTAAGTGGACTTTGAACTTATCAAACTTCAAACACTACAGTGGCAGCTTTGCAAACATGGCTTTTTCCCTTCCTGCTTCTCTCCCAGGTTCTGGAGCAATAGTCGCTGCCATCGTGGTGGGGGTGATTGTTATTTTTACAGTGGTTCTGCTCATCCTGAAAACATACAACAGGTACGTGGCCAAGTCCTGTAGTCACCAAGTCAAACCAGGATGGACCAAAGTCCCTGCTCCCAGCTAACAGAGCATTTCAGGGTTTGTTGCTGAAAATTTCCAAGAGAATCTTGGAAAGCACTAAAGCGCCGATTGCAGTGTCCTGAATCTCACTGTCAGTGCTCTGTGGTTGGATCATTAGGAAGCACAAAGAGCTCCTTGATGGAGTCTGCTTGGTGGGAGCTCTTTTTAGGGATTCCTGGTGATGTAGGGAAGGTCTGAGCATGCAGCAAGGCTGCCAGAGGGGGAGCTTGATTTCTCACTTCTCAGAGCTCACATGCTCTGGGAGGACTTTTGGTATCTTCGGGATGAGATCCTGGCTTGGTTTGACTTTTAAGTAACTGGGTTGTGTGGGAACCTCCCCAAAACTTACCCTGGGAGAGGAGAGACCACCCCAGGTGCCAGCCCCGGTGCCAATCCCCCTTTTACCTTTGCCAGGCGCATGCGAGTGCGGCGGGAGCTGGAACCCAAAGCCTCCAAGCTGGCAGTGCCACCTCCCCTGGGGCACAACAGCCACAGCCTGGCCCAGCAGCCCACGGTGACCTTCATCCCTGTGGACATCCACATGCACAGCAGGTAACCGGGAACGCTCGTCCTCCCTGCCGGAGAAGAGATGGAATTCTTATTCCATGGACCTGGGATTCCTCAGCAGAGCTGCACTGGGAACAGCAACGAGCTGTTATTCTCTCTGTAAATTGATACAAATCCTGATTTCTCTCTTTGGGAGGAAAAATCAGAGGTCTGGACACTTTTGCTATGACTGAAATAACAGGTCCTATGACTGAAATCATCAGGAAGGTGGCGAGGCCTCTTCTGAGTCTGGATAAACCACGGAGAGAAGATGCCCAGATGTTGTGGAGCTTTTGCTTGCTCAGAGACTCTGAACTCTCTCTGTTCTGCTGATAAACAGGAGGAAAAATCAGGACTCGGGTTGGACCTGAGTTTGTTATGAGTTACATGGAACAGGTTTGTGGTTTATTTTATACATGATGGGTAGTACAGGAGGTACCAAAATTGTATTTATCGTTACTCATATTTCATGTTTCTAATGCCACGTATGTATGGGTTGAGAAAAAAAGTTGCTTTTTACTGTCAAGTATTTTTAAACTATTTCTATAAACTCTGTAACTCTCAGTTTCCAAAGGATCTTGGTGTCTGAGGGGTTTCACTCTCAAGAATTCAGGTTCACGGCTGGAGCTGCGTTAGAATGCTTTGTCTTACACAAAATCTGAGTTCTTTAATTGAAAAAAATAAGCGTGGAAATAGGAGAAAATCAGCTTGGACAAAGCAAGGGAGGCTTTGTGCAGCCCCAGTGTGCCGCTCACCCTGCAAGGCTTTGTTCTCTGGTGCAGCCCAACTATTTTTAGCAATTTTTTATACCCGAAACCAACCCAAAGCGAGGTTGTTTTGCCAGTGTGAGGGGCTGTGGGTGTGCAGCAGGGGCACAAAGGAATTCCCAGGGACACTCACAGCCCACGGGGTGGGAGCACAGAGCAGCATTGTCAGACACTGAGTGGCAGATTGTCTTGAGATTTTATATTTCGTATTTTTTCCAAGAAGAACGGATCTCTTGAACAGATCAGCTCTACTACCTGTTTGGGTTTTTTTCATGTGCAGAAACTAAATGCAATTACTTTGCAATATTTTTTTTTTGTCTGAAGCTGGAGCTCGGTTTGGATTCCAAACCAAATATTGAGACAGCTGTTTGTGAAGTTTCTGAATCTCCTTGTAAACATTTCTCTTGTCCTGGTTCTCTAACTTATTTTTTGTGGCAGGGAGGATTGATTTAATAATTCAGAAGGGACAGCAGATGCAAATCTAATTTTTTTCCGAAAAATATAAAGGAGTTGATTTTCTGTTTCTATCTCTGGATGTTTCCTGAGCAGTTCCACAGAACCAAAATCAAGATTTTTAGGAAAGATAAGCCCCTCTTACCCTTGTTTTTAACATCCCCAGCCAGACCTACTTCTAGCAAATTTTGCTTATTTTCCATTTGCTTCATTTCAAGCCAAAGAAGTTCACAAGCAGAATAAGCAGAACTACTGCAAGCAGTTCCAGTTTCACAGAATTACTATTATTGGCAGCAGAACTGGCTGCTGTGGCCACACCAGCACTGCTCCAGCTGAAAAATCCAAATACCAGTAAAATTTGCCTCATACTGGCACCTCCTGGGAGGCCCCACAACCCCTCCTGGCAGCAAAACCCAGAGCTTGTGCTGAGCAAGCAAAATCACCTTCTCAAGAAACAAAAACCCCTGTATTGTGCAATTTGCTGTGGATTTGAGTTTTCCAGGAACAGTCCCACACTCCCCTTGCCCTGCTAACAGCAGCTGCTTCAGGGCTGATCTGACCTGCCCTGACTTGGTCTCCAGGTTCCATTTCCAAACACCCAGATTTTGGGAACGCTCCCCTCCTTGCAAGAATCAGTGGTTGGTTTTTTTCCTCCTAAAAGTTCTAGAGTATCTTCAGCAGGTCGGATCCTCCAGCTGGAATTTCACTGATCCAAATACACTGGTAAAATGTTTCATTTTTTCACTGCTGGGTAAGTCCTGATCCCAAAACTCAGCTTCCCCTTTTTATTCCCTTATTTCCAGTCTCCTTATCCCAGCCGAGAGCAAGGAGCTCCACCTAGTGTCCTCCTGCCTTCCCACGGGTCCTAACTCGTGTTTCTCAACAAAAACATAAAGCAATTCCACTTCAGCTGTCAACTTTACTATAAATTCCCTCATCCACGGTGCCAGGACCGTCGAGCAGCTGAGTTGAGCGCTGTCCCAACTTTGGCTGTGCAAAACTCAGATCACTGCATCAAGCAGATAAAACGTGAGAATGTCCTTTGGGTTCCATTCCTGAGTCCCATAACCAATTTATTTCCCAAAACCACATCTGTACTTCAGCCCATAAGGAGCCACACGGACGAGTGACCTACATCAGTCACACCAGTTTGGCCTTAGTGGGATGGGGCGGACAGCTCATGACTTGTCCTCAGGACAATAAAGGTGAGGAGCTGCTGGAGGGGGTCCAGCAGAGGCCACGAAGATGATTTGGGGTCTGGAGCCTCTCCCTGATGAGGAGAGACTGTGGGAGCTGGGCCTGGTCAGTCTGGAGAAGGGAAGGCTGAGAGGGGATCCCATCAATCCATAAAATACCCGCAAGGGGTGTCAGAGGATGGTGCCAGACTCTGTTCAGTGACAGGATGAGGGGCAATGGCCATAAACTAAACACAACGACTTCCACCTCAACATGAGGAAGAACTTCTTTCCATGAGGGTGGCAGAGCCCTGGAACAGCTGCCCAGGGAGGGCTGGAGTCTCCCTCTGTGGGGACAGCCCAAACCCACCTGGACGCCTTCTTGTGTCACCTGCTCCAGGTGACCCTGCCTTGCCAGGGGGTTGGACTGGGTAATCTCCAGAGGTCCCTTACAACCCCAACTGTTCTGTGACCTCTTCAGAACGCTGCGTCCCGCCCAGGGACCCGGGAAGGAGCCGAGGGACCGTTCCTGAGGGCTGGAGCCGCTGTGCCCTCACACACCTGACCCGCCCGCCGCCACCGCTGAGGCAGCCGCGGCCGTGGGGGGCTCCCGGGATCTCGCGAGATGTTGGCCCTGCAGTTATTGCTGATGTCAACATCTCGCGAGAACGCGACTCGCACACTCTCTCATCCTCGCGCGCGCCGCCAAAGGACGCGCCCCGCGGCCGGAGCAGCCGCGCTCTCTCATTGGCCCCNGGCGGCGGGAAGAGGCCGCGGCGGCGCGGCCCGGGCGTGAGCGGGGGGGAATCGAGCGTCTGCGGGCCGGACTCGGCACGGGGGGAACTTCCGCGGCCGCCCCCGGGGCTGCGCTCCCAGGCCAGGCCCCGCGCGGGGCCCTGAATGGCCTCGGCCCCGGAGGTCCCGACCCACGCGGGGTCGTGTCACCGCTGCGACCCCCGAGCTCCGGGGGGGTGGAGAAGGGGCCGAGGGGCTCTGGGCGAAGAGCCCGGGTTTGCGCTGACCACGTTCTCTAGTGTCCACGTTCAAAGCAAATAAACAACTCTGCCCTTTTTTTAGAGAGTTTTTTTAGAGGTTATTAAGTATATTCGTAGCAAAAAGAAGTTAGGCTGTATTCTTACGGTGGTATTTTATTTTTAATCCTTGAGTTTTTCTTCTCTATTCTTACAGCTGTGCTCCGTGTTCTGCAGAGACCATTAAATCTACCTAGGGTCTTTTTCTTTTCAGCTTTTTCTTCCTTTAATTGGAATTACCTTATTTTTTGGGGTTTCTGTGATAATAGGAGAAGACAATTTAAAATTTCAAGGTTCATTCATTTGTTCAGCCCATACTATTTTCATTTCCGGCAGCTAGGATGCTTTTAAAACTCGGCAGCACACATAACCCCTCTCTTAGTTCAGTTTTGTGACCATGGACTAACTTGAGAAAAATAAATGCAGATTAAATCCACACTTGTTCTAATGCAATTGTGAAAAGATTTATGAATCAGGTAGTTGTGATTGACAGCAGGATTACTGGGCCTGAAAACTCTGGATTAGAAATCTAATATTCTTTTAAACTGGCCCGTGGAAGGTGGCATTTTATAAAAACCAGAGCAGCACGGCACTGAAATGGGGCTGTGAACCGTGGTCTGGTTCTATTCCGGGTTGAGGAG